>CM021100.1:914131387-914293691 GCA_007115665.2 Sequoiadendron giganteum | reverse complement strand
TGTGTTGATAGTCAATCCAATTTGGGATCCTAGGACATTCTTGAATGATAATTGGAAAAGTGTGGTGTTCTATGACCTAAACCATCACAACACACCTCTCTTTTTCTTATTGTTCAATGTCATCGAGTAATGTTTAGGTGTCCTTTTTGTTTAGTTAAGTCTAGTTTGTTGTCACTAGTTCCAGTTTGTTGTCATGGTTTTTTGTCAAATGAATCAACTGATTAATAGGAAGGTTGTTGGGTTTGTTACATGTATAAAAATGTATTGATATTGATGAATAATATAACTGAATCTTTTTTATTATTGTTCACTATGTCTGTGTTTCTGCATTTGTTGTTATATTTCTAATTTAAAATACAATTAAAAATAATAAATAAAGAATAAGAAATAGGGATTTTGAGTATAACTCTCACAAAACTAAAATATCCTTTGACAAAAGTAAAAGATGTGTCGTGAAAAGAAAGAATATATAAAATCAAATCATTTCCTTTAGTGCCTCATTGATCAATTATATAATCATATCATGAAGTTGTTTCATACTTAACCATAGAAATTAAGTAAATGAAAGAAACAATGACTATTTCTTATTTAATCTAGAAGAAGAAATAAAATAATTGAAAGAAACTATTCTTCAAATATAAAATATTATGGAAGCAAAGTATCTAATGATACATTAGTGAAAATATGAAATATCTCTTAATAGAAAAGAACTAAAAATGTATAATCTTTTAAACCATAAAATATTGAAAAAACCAAAACACTTCTAAATATAATTATAATGTTTATGAATAAACACATTAATTATTTAAAATTAGTTCAATTTAAAAAATTAAAATTATTTTCTTAAATATGTCAATATAGTAAAAATGACATTTTTCTAATTACTAGATATATAATTTTTTTTAAATGATGTGAGCTCTCTGTGATTTATTTATATATATTTTGATTTCAGAGTATAAAATGCTCCAAACAGTACCAGTGTAAAGAGTAACGATTTAGAAGTGAATGTGAATAAATATTAAGCTTTCTAACATATGGTGTCCAAGCATTACAATATCTTTTAATTATTCGCTTTATTGTTGTGCAGATGAAGGGTTTGAATGTGAGAAGCTTCCAGTGGAATTTTGTGCTTTTGCAGTGTCATCCTCAGGAGTTCGTTGTGTGTTTGAAAATCAATGCTTCTCCACATCAGTCCAACACGAATGTCAGGTTACAATTCTACTTATAATCCCATCTAGTCAAATTGAAGTTTATTTTACAACCCAAGAGAATTGTCTTAGTAAGAAGTATGAAAAATGCTTTTAGGTTATGAAAAAAAATTAATGGAATTTCCTTTAATCATATTTTATCATTAGAAAACTGGCCAGCTATTGATCTTAGAACCCTTATTTTTGGAATTTCGAAAGAATGGTTGTCTATATAATATTCAAGAGATATATGTTTTTGAAATTTATTAGATATGTTTTTTAATCAATATTTCAAATTTATATTGAGTGATCCATCATCATGAAGAAGACAACTATCTAGATATATGTGATTGTTACTTAATGTGGTTTCAAACAAATTCACGACATTGTCGAAGATTCATAATGAATAATTCATCATCATGAGAAATTCATCTCAGTGGAAAATTCACCACCAGCAATAATTCATTACATATAATTGTTGGCAGTGAATTATCCACGACCATGAATTTATCATGAAAGCCAATTTTTGAATGGTGAATTGTTGATGGTGAAATTTCCTAAAACCATTTAATGTATGTTTTTCAATCGACACATTTCCATTCCGTAATCCATGATAAAAAGAGATAATTGTATAAATTGATGTGATTGTTATTAAATATATTTAAACAGCCATTTTAGGGTTTCTGATGGTGTGGATTTGCATTGCAGTCCTCTGGTATCCTAGCAGAGAAGTTGACAGAATGGATAGAGAGTGAAGAGTGTCTGGATTCTCGTGGGTTGCACAGGATGTTTGTGGGCATGTCGTCTGATGATCTGAACAGCTGTTCTCCTTAACTTCCAAGTTGTGCTCAGATGAGTGTCGATACAGTTGCCCCAACATTATGGATCTATACTTTAATACTACTTATATACAAAGAACATTAAGAACATCTTAAGTCTCTGTTTCATTTACCATTTCATTTCATTTAAACTGAATATGTTGTGCATTTCGCCTTCTATTGACAGGAATATACTTGCCTAGACTTTGTGAGAGTAACAGGAGAATGCTTGAGGCGTATGGAGCAGATGCACCAACACCCACGGCTATACCTTGTGAAGAATGAAAATTAAATGGAACCAGAAAAAGTTTTCTTACGTGCCAACAAACTCATTTCTTACTCTAAAAGAGAGAAGAATGCCTTCCTAATTTTTACTTGATTGCAACATATATTAGTTTTGTCTTCAAAGCTTCATACTTGATAAATCCTATTAACCTTTGTAATGCCAATACACTTGGCTTCCTTTTTATTGATTTAATAATAAACCTCTCTATCATGAGAACAAAATATGTTCTAAATATATATGAGTGGACATGTTATATAATTTGTATTTGTTAGAGATGAGTCTGCTTGGTTGATGTTTTTTATAAAATTTAAGAGCATTCATTACGGAGATAAATATTAATTTTAAAATAGTTATGGTTAACTAATCTAATTAGTGTTAATTTTAAGAAACGTTTTATAAAGAAAAAATATAAAATTTTGACAAATATTTCAATCTTTTAGAAAAATATTAATTTATAATGGTGAGTTTTTCTTTCTATTGAAAAAAATATTTAGTGACAATTTTTTACATCACTAAAATTTTGTATAAAATCTTAGTCAATAATGGAAAATAATAAGAAAATGCATTAATAATAATGGTGAGTTCTTCCAATAATTATGGTGAATTCTTCTATTTAATAAATAATTCTCATGGAAAAGTAGGGGCTCCAGGTGGAAATGATTGATGGGTTTAAGGGATAGACTCTCTAATATTTAGTTGCCACCTTTAGCGAATAATGAAAAATAATAGGAAAATGAATTAATAATAATGGTGAATTCTTCCACTTAATAAATTATTCTCGTGGAAAAGTAGGGGCTCGAGAGTGGAAATGATTGATGAGTTTAAGGGGTAGACTGTATAATATTTGGTTGTCACCATTGATTTAGAATATAATATAACAATCCTTGTTGTATTTAACAAGATAAAATGTACCTACAATATATAATGTTCATGGTGTAAGGAAAATTGTGTCATCTCATAATGAAATATCTAAGAATAGCAGTGCCTTTGGTGATTTTAATTCCTTCAAATTTCCTCAAAGACGCGACTACTATGCCATAAAGCGAAAATAGACACATTTGATTTCCCACATTAACCCTTCTCAGAAAAGCACATGCTGACTTTACCAAATTCAACACTATGCACAGATTCAAATTACAAAATCAAACAACAAGGAAGACAAACAAATGAACACAAAGATTTACATGGGGAAAACCCTTTCGGGTAAAAAACCCCACACATCAAAACACTCCCTCAATTGTATTAATCAGCAAGAACAACAGTTGCAATACAATCTCAGAGCTATGCTCTTCTGGATTTTACATCTTGTCCATTAGTCCACTCACTCAGCTAGCCTTTTCGCCAGCACAACCTCACGGCCTCTTAGGTTCACCTTCTTCTTTATTCTCTCTCACCCCAGCATTCTCACTATTACAATGCTATGTACAACATATAGTTTGAACACTCACATAGAAAATTCCATGTCAAACCTCTCATTCAACCGAGCCATTAATCATTTTATTTCATGTACACACGGTTTGTTCAGTTTCCCTGTAGATCAACTATCCTTCTTGCCATTTATGAACAGTTGCATCCATAAGCATAATCCACCAAGGTCCAATGAGAAACTCAGTAGTCTGCAATGGCCAACCTTCATTCACTTTCACGTTCATCAGCATGACCAACACCAATTTTTCCCAATGTCCCAAGAGAACCATCATGACCATGAACTTTGCCAAGAGTCACACCGAAGACCAATTGGAATAGACCATCAATAAGAAAAACACTATCAAGGTGAGATCAACAAGTCTCATTGAGTTCACAACTCACCCTGATGGTCTTTAGCTCACTGTAGTTTGGAACCTTTTATCGGTATGATTCACATTGATGAAGTTCATCAGCAAGCGCATAATCATTAGAGTGACATTCACAGGTCATTCTGAAGACCAAATTCATCGGCCAAAGTCTCACCGACCACGACCCATCAGGCTGAGAACTTGCCTCAAAGATAATCTACAAATCTCCTTCGACAGTTCACATTATACAAAAGCTTTTTGTTTGTTCATCTCCTATTGGGAAGACTTACCTCGATCCCAATCCATCGTCCATACATCATACTTCAGAGCAACCCTGAGAATTCAACCCGATAGATCATCACACATCGACCAAGCACCATCGTCCAGACTCACATCGAACAGATCACATTGGCCCAAGGTCCACTATCGGTAAGATACATTTCGAAGTCTCATGTTATCCTGTCCATCTGTTCATCGACAAGACTTATACCAAACAGACTCGTCGACCAAACTAACATAGTTGGTCTGACATTTGTAGGTCTACTCGAAGACCAATATTATTCTGACACAGCTCACTTCGGCAGGAATCTTTTAGAGATAACTCTTCGGCTAGACCACAAGCACCAGAGCGACTTTCACAAGTCATCCCAACAAACAATGTCACCCTGATCCGATCTTCGGCCAGAGTCATTCCAACATGACCCATTGGTCATAATTCTACTGTCGGTCCAAAATTCCTAGGTCTAATCAAAGACCAAAGTTAGCCAGACGAGTTGTTCATCGGCCAGGGTCTCCCTAATGGAAATCCTTAGCCAGACTTCTATTTTCGCCAAGATTTAGGAAACTTGCGTGGAATATTCAGGTTACATCGATGGATCTCGTCAGCAAGAACGACCATAGGTCTCACCGATCTAAACACTTTAAGCCTTCAAGACTAAACAACTTGTCGACAAGATACCTCAAGTGTCTCTTCAATTTGATCTTTCAGGAGGTTCAGGTCAGTAGGATTTAGGCATATTTTTCCAATAATCTCCCACTTGACGAAGATCTTACTGACCACTCTAGATCACCAGCAACAAACCATACATAATTACAAACAACATCAACTTCCAAGGCCCAAAGCAGAACACAAAGTTGTGAAAAAAATTCAAGAGAAATAATATAGAACATCAACTAGAACAACAACCAGAACACTAACTACTCCCATGCAATTGATCAAGCCAAGCGACTGAAAATAGAACCCATAGCTCATGTTATCCATCCACACTCTCATACCTTCAAGGTATCCACATTAGAAAACTCATACCAACAACACAACCAACCCATCAACTGCAAATATAAGCTCCATGTACAAACCAGTCAAGAATACAAAGCACAACCAAAACCTCCCACTGCATAGGTAATGACAAATTTGAAATATCAAAGGCATAACAAGTCTACCAATTACAGCACATAGAAACTATAACCATGTAGTACCAAGGAAACATCCACAATGATATGCACAACCTACAACCAACTGCTACAAGAATCATTTCTCTCAACAGTCTTCTAGAGCTCTTCCAAGTTATTCACACCCAACATAGGAAAGAGATAAAGAACCTCCAAGTTACCACTCAAAAACTTGAGTGAAAACAAAAGCTCCAACCAAATTTCAAACCAATGTAGAATGAAATCAAACTTACAGGAAGACAACCAAGACCAAAGAGAGAAACTTTGCACAACATATACCTATAGAACATCCTCCTACATACACCTCTAAAAGTCAGCTGTGTCAAGTATGATCTCCTTCACATCCCAAAGGAAATGCCATAACAACACCCAACCATTCAATAATCAAGATCAAACTTAACATATGTAATATGTAATCAAACATGGATGTAAGCCTCTCAAAGAAAATCAAAGTACCTCATTTCCCATCTCAGGAAATTAGCCCATAAAGCATCTCCTACTAGTTCTCATAAAAAAAATGATATAATGCAAAATCTCAAGGAGATAAACTATGCTATCCATCTTCCCCTATGAAATATCTAGAACTATTAAACAACACTTCAAGATCCATATCATGAAAGAAAGCATAAAACACATCTAAAAGATATGATGGGAAAATACCTCTCAAGTTAGACTTCACCACCAAGAAGAAATAGAGTGGGAAAAGAGAATGATCCTCCAAGATATACAAGCCACCATGACTCATCCAATAGAAATCTCCTCATTGGTCTTTGTTGAACTCACATCCAACCAAGGTGTAGGATACTCGGACTTTCTGCTGAAATTAGCACCTTTCTCATCTCAAGAGAATTACAACCTCACCTTATTCTCCATGTATCTATGAGCACCTGCAAACAACCATCCCATATTGAACTCCAAAATGCATTACTGCACTAACACGAATTTCTCAGGCATATGACCAATGCACCCAGAATAAAGAGAACCTCCAGACTACTATTACAGCTCCAATCATTTGAATCAAGAACTTATCATGACATCATGATTTGCACATCCCCCTTAGGAGATGCCACACTCCAAGTGACTGCACCATGGTCTAAAGAGAAATGCCTCATGCCAAAACTCTAATGTGCAATCAAGAGCATAACATGACATCAAGAAAACAAACTCCAAACAAAAATCACCTATCAAGCACCACCATAGTTGTGTTGCTAAATCTCCCATTGAACCGTGACATCTAAGATTTCCAAGCATCATGACCAAACATCTGCCGATTTGAAAAACCACCAGGTAAAATCGAAAACATGTCCATGTGACAATAATTCCAAGTAGCACCAAGATCTCCAAACCACGCAGATCACACCATTACTATAAAAATATTACAAAAAAAATGCATATCAAACTCTTCATGACATTGTGATACACACGCTACAGGTCCTCATAATCTACTATTTAAGTACTCAACGCCATCCTTCCTCTCATCTAGAAGCAACCACGCCAATGCACAAGTGACCGCAGACAAGGCCAGCTAATAGATCAACACCAACACTAAATCAACCTCGTGGATATTGACAGTCCACTTTTGAGTTATCTCACTATAGCCAATGGGTAGCTATTCCACCAACCACATAACTTGAAGATCAATCACAATGAAAGTGTAAACCCATTATCACACTTGAAACAACAACACTAAGATCTCAAAGAGAATAACAATGTAGACAACTTGACTCAAACACCAGATCAAAACCAAAACGGATTTGCCAATCATGTCCACAACTCGAGCACCATAGTCTAAGAAAATATCAAGCAACACTTGCTTGTAGAACTACAACTATCTCATCCAACAACACCCCAAACATCTAGGGTCTAGAAAATATTTTTACTAGCAACTCCACAAAACCACAAGTTTTTCTTGACCATGGAAAACATGAATATGCATCACCATAGGATTTTTAGGAAAATCTATAAAAAACCTTCAGAACCAAAGAACATGAATCTAAGACAAGCAAGTACAAGGAAAAGGTAGTACAGGAACTCCAAGCCCATTCCAAACCAATTCTAGAACCACAAGCATGCACATGCATATGAGAGAGCTAGGATATTCAAAAAAAATCAAACCACCCAAAGATTGACTTCATCGCCTTCATGCAATTAGGATAATAGAAAACAACACCTTCAATGCCAAGTCAAAACACCCAACACAAGCACAATACTCCATGGTTGAATAACAACCCAAGCATCTCCATATCATCAGGGAACCCCTCACATAGACACCCAGTATGAACCACCCTCTACTGCAACACAACCATAATCATAAAATCAAACCCATTGCTTCTGGATCATTCGTTGCCAACTAGGAGTATCAAATCACATCATTACACTATGATCAACTCCAATTTATCCATCTTGAATTTCTTTCACATTCCATGTTATCTCAAAAGGGAAAGGACTTTTACTCACCAAAGGATCAATCATCAGTCAATTCCTCCAGATTTCTTCAAGCCTGAGAGACTAAGAAATATTCATAGGAGAAATACCCAAAACCAACAACTAGAAGAAGGCTTTGATACCACTTGTAAGGAAAATCATTTCATCTCATAACAAAACATCTTAGAACAACAGTACCTTTGGTGATTTTAATTCCTTCAAATTGCCTCAAAGACACGACTACTATGCCATAAAGTGAAAATAGACACAATTGATTTCCCACATTAACCCTTTTGATAAAAACACATGCAGACCTTACTAGATTCAACAATATGCATAGATTCAAATTATAGAATCAAACAACAAGGAAGAAAAACAAATGAGCACACAAATTTATGTGGGGAAAACCCTTTTGGGTAAGAAAACCCACACTCCAAAACACTCCACTCCATTTTATTAATCAACAAAAACAATATTTCTCACACAATCTTAGCATTCTCACTATTAAAATTCTATGTACAACATATAGTTTGAACACTCACATAGAAAATTCCATGTTGAACCTCTCATTTCACTAAGCCATTGATCAGTTCATTTCCTATCCACATGGTTTGTTCAATTTCCCTATAGATCAATTGTTGTTCTTACTAGTTATGAACAGTTATGTCCAATTCAACATAGTCCACCAAAGTCCAATGAACAACTTAGTAGTCCACAATGGTCAACCTTTGTTCACTTTCACGTCCATTGGCATGACCAACACCAAGTCTCTCTGATGTCCCAAGAGAACCATCATGACCATGAACTTCACCAAGAGTCATGCCGAAGACCAACTAGAACAAACCATTGGTAGTCACACCAACGAAGTTCATCGGTTAGAGCATAAGCACCAGAAAGTCTCTCTGACGGAACTCCTCGGCCTGAATTTTATCTTCGTCGAGAGTTAGGAAACTTGTGTTGACAATTCAGGTTACACCAATGGCTCCCATCAGCAAGACCGACCATAGGTCTCACTAATCTGAACACTTCAAGCCTTCAGGACTAAACAAGTCATCGGTAGGATATCTCAGGTGTCTAACCAATTTTCTCTTTCAAGAGGTTTAGGTCAGTAGGATTGAGGCACATATTTCCAACACATGGTTCCAAAGCTTCTTGTAGATCATTGATTTCAATGGAGATCAATGATCCAAAAACATTTTTGGCCCCATGAGTACTATAAATTAAAGGTACATTTTACCTCACCTTAAAGAAACTAATAATTATGATATACTATTGGTGAAATAGTCTATATTTCTATTATACCTTATAAAATTCAGGCAAAATAAATTATTTGGTGATTTGAATAAGACTAAAATAAAATTTAATAAAAAATGTGTTGATTTAGTCACATTGTTTGAACTAATAGTTAAATTTGGATTCCCAAATTTCAACTATTAACCATTTGATGAATATTAACCACTAAAAAATGAAGAATAAAATATGTTGATATTATCTTGTATCATTTTCCAATCTTTTTAACAAGGTATTTCATGTTCTTCAAGTGTCTACAAAAGTATTTATGCTATTTATATATAAAGATTATTTTTAAATAGAAAATTAATTAATAGTTAAAAGTAATTTTTTTGAACAAGTATAATATAATTATATATTATTTTTAATGTGTATGAAATATAACTAATATTGATTATTTGATGATAGATAAATTAATATTTAAATATAATCATGTCAACAGATTCATTAGCTTTTATACACCATATTTAAACTCTAAATTTTTAAGAAGAAATATCCTATTTTAAAGTATCTAAACAGATAAATTACTATTTTTGAAAATATAATACTATAAGAGTTAAAAATTAGATTTACCATTCATGACTATAAATGAAATTTCTTTGTTCCTATAATGCAAATCAAAGAAGGAAATGATGAATAAAAACTTAGAATTGAGAGAATAAACTATATTGTTTTCAATAGGAAATGCAAAGGAAATCAGAATAATTAATTACAATTAAGCTATATGGGTATATCTAGGATATATTACCAAGGAAACTAAAAATCTAGATGTGGGATTATGTGTAAAATAAATTTAAGTAAATATAATCAACTATGAAAAGGTTCTAAGTGGAAAATTAGCTAAGAAATGAACTAGTTAGATAATGTATTATATTCACACTAGCACCTCCCTTAAGTGTATTTTAGGGGGAAGAAAATATAAAAATATTAAAAATATGGATCCTACTAATAAGGCTTGATGTGGTACCCAGGTACAAATATTTTCTAAAAATTGTTTAAATAATGAAGGGAAACTCTACCTCGAACACACCTTACACAAAAAATGCCATTCAAGAACAAAAAACATGCAACTTTATTATATTTTCAAAAGTCATCTACATGCATGCAATCAAATAAATTACAACTATTTGGTCACAAGGTCATTATTACAAAAATTTGGGCTGCAATTACATGCAAAAAATCAAACATGAAGTTTGTGAATGACAATAATGGCCACTCGAACCCCAACCTTCGTTCTATGCTAAAAAAAAAGATTTTTTTCTATCTTTTTATCCAAAATGAATCCCTTTTCATTCGTAATCACTTTATATGATATTTTCCACTTTCCAATGAATAGTCACTTCTATTTTTTGCACCGAATAGATTCAGTTACCCCTTGTTTGGCCTTAGAAAATTCCTAAATTTTAGTCCAAGTATTGAGAGCCATAAATTTTGACTCGAGTATCGGATTAACAAACCATTTGTGTCATTGGAAAGATCTCATCAAGAAAAAGGTCCATAGTAGTATATTTTAGGTATGCTATAATTTTTTACCATTTTTTAGGCCCATCTAGAACCTCTAGGTACCGCAAAATTGACTTTAAATATTTTTAAAGGGGTATTTAAGACAAAAAATTATTATCTCATAAGTGAAAAATTGTATTGAAGTGATTTCTTCACCATTATCTCCAATTCACTATTCTAGAGAAGTGTGTGAGATTTCATGTACATACATGCATAAACGCAAAATTACTAAAAAAAAAAATGTTGAATGCACATAACACAATTGAGAGAGGCTGAATGAGTTGTACATTAAAATCTCAAAACCCTCATAAAATTTCAAATTCACATCAACTTTATTAACCCTTAATCTATTAGAAAGATTTAGTATGAAAGAAAATAGCAAAAAGTGAAACACATCAACACCATATATAATAGAACACCAAATTTACATGGAAAACCCAAGAAGAGAAAAACCATGGTGAGTATTAGCTCACAATATAAAGTAATTCCAACACCTAATACAAAAGGGCTCACTATCAGAGGGCTCAATACCAAAATAAAAGGGGCTTACTACTAGATTACAGAAAAGAAAGAAGAAAGTTACAATGAGAAATTCAGTCAATGCAATAGAAAAGTCCATCATAGCATACAAACACATTTTCAGCCTCTTTAAAGATAGTAGACACCTTTTTCTCACTCCTTCTAGTGGTCTAACTCATTTATGCTTGCACTGCACTTTGTAAATTCACACTTCACAACTTTGCAATTCACATCACACACTCTCTACCACAATTCTCCATCAACACAATACTTATTTATACCTTCTTCTCCAAGGTTGGCTATGCACCTAAATTGTGAAAATTTAAATTAGGTCTACACTAAGCATTCCCGTAGTGGAAAGGAATGAAATAAAACCACACCACTTCTTAAATCAAACCTAAATCATCCACATACACCACACCACGCTTCCACAATCACCGAAGCAAATCCATAATTAGTGTAAACACCCAAGGTCAGTCAAACCTATGTAAAAACCATTAAAATTTAAGTACACACTTCCTTTGATCTAAAGATGACTCACAATCACCAAATATCACTTGAACATAATCTAGAATATTCCATTAATGCCCTAAAATCCAACAAATTCCTTTGCAACAACTTTCAACTGAAGAATGTACACACCCAGTACATTCAAACAACCTTCTAGACACTGTAAATCAAGAAACCAGCTTGCGGAGCACTAAACCATGGACAACTTCAACTAAAGGTAGATATGGACCTTAAACTGACACACTTCTAGAATCGCAAGACCATAAATCAAATTATGGAGAAATGCAAAGAAAAACCATTTCTCCTAGACACCACTACAATGTTAGAGTAATCATGCATTAGCTAATAATTAGTTACTCTTTAATTGATTATTAGGATAATTTATTCTCATGCACTTAAGCTAAACATAGGATTTCCTTTATTCTTTTAGGGTTTTGCTCCTATATAGCACTCAACCCTCATTGTAATTATCTCTTGAGCTTTCATATCTTTTTGACAATCTCTTGAATTTTGTATCTTTTCTTGTTGAGAAATATTTCACATATTGTTTGTAGATCTCTTGCATGGAAGGTGTATTTTTTTGTTGTTTTATTATGTGGCTTGTAGTTTTGTGGTTTTTCACAATTCTAACATGCAACACAATTCACACAATGGTGAACATAAATCTCTACACAATGAATCTAGACCAAGAAATTCAAGATATTAAATCTATGAATAATTATAATAAAAATATCTAAACCACACAAGAAAATATTCAACACAGAAGAAAGGCGAAGTAGAACCAAAATGCCACATTGTACACTAGAAAACCTCTACAACACATTGTTTCCTCTTCTATTCAATTTTTCTCAAAAACACTTGGAAACCAAGCACTATAGACACATACTCATCATCTTCAACACTTTCATATCACCACTAAGCTCATTTGAAACATATCCATACATCCATACACAAAATATTATCAAAGCAACACTAGAGGTTGATACTAATAGCACTTACTAATGAAAACATAATGAAACTAATCAAAGGAACATTACTACTTCTCAACCATCATCACTTGACATTAATGACAACACAAAAATAAGTTTGTTGACATATATAGTAACACCAACTACTCATACTTGCAACAATCTCCCCCTTTTTCATTGATGGAAACACATGATGTGAAAAATGATCAAAAACAACAAACGGCTTTGATCACCAACACATAGAACCATACCAAACACACTGCACCATACCAACTCTTTCTCTTTCAAATTATTCTCTCTCCCCCTTTGAAACCAATGGCAAAGAGCAACACATATGCATCTATTTTCCCCTTTGACATCATACAAACTTACTCTCTCTCCCAAAAGCAACAACTACCCTACATACTTCCCCTTAAGAGTAATCAACAAACTATACTAACCAGAAACCAATACATAGAAACAACTTGCATCAAAACTTACTCCCTTTTGACTGCAACAACCAACAAAGCACTATGTACTCCCCCTAAGAGGTTGGTGCAGGATCACCCAAACAAAGTTAAGCCTCCATGAGGCAAATTTTCAATGTTTGTTCAATTTAGGTGTTTTCAAGTAAACTTAAGGTCCAAGGGGGCCAAAATAAATATTTACTAGGTATTAGATTATATTTTTGACTCATTTTTGGTTAATCTGGACAAAAAGTGCAAAAATTGCAAAAGTTGACAAAATTGTCAAATTGTAAAAAGGTTGTAAAAGAGACAAAAACAAGAAGTTGAAGAGTCATGACTAGTTTAAGAGTTAGTTGTGGAAGTTTGAGAGTTTTATTAAGTTTATAAGACCTTAAATAGGTCATTTTCATTGTTGTAAAGGCAAAAGTAGTGATTTGAAATTGAATGGAATACAATTTGAGACTATTTATGTGCATTTTCCATAAATTGTCTCTATTGCAGGCCCTTATACGTCCATGTATGGCCCAAAAACACACTTCTATTTTATCGGAGTTGGAATATCTTTGAATCTAATTTCTAATGAAATTTATTTTACTCAGTTTCATTAAGATATGTAAAATTTATTGCAATTTTGGTAAAACCAATTGAATTCTGATTTAGCAGGGGTAGCAAGCATTAAAAAATGCATTTCTTCATTTCTAACAAGTAAAAATTCATGAATTTCGGTTTGGGGTATTTTTTAACATTTTATTTGAGATTCCAAAGTTGCATGGGTGTATTTTAGTTTTTGATAAGGTTTCAAGGAGGCCCTAGGATGGAAAAGAGTGATTTTGTGTGAATTTTACATGAAAATGGTGGTTTAAAGCTAGGGGTTGATAAAATACTATTGTTAAAGGTTCAAAAATGGATTAATAAGTATGATCAGAACCAATTCAAGGTTTTTTAAGAAAAAACCAAGTGTTTAGAGGTCTGTAATGTATATTTTCAATAAACCCTCATTGGTTGCAAGCCTTTTTGGCACAAAAATTGAGTTTTGAGCATTTGATGGCTTTGTAATTAATAACATCACTTAAGATTGTGTAATTTGTCATTTGGGAACATACCTAAACTATTTTTGTTGATTTTTGTGTTCATTAAGCTCATTTTTTAGGCAATCCTTTGTAAAATAGGCCTAATTGGCCTAGGTGCACAACCAGAGAAGTCCAATTTTCAAGGGTTCGATCCAAAGGAAACTACACTAATTTTTTGATATGGTATAAAAAATGGAAATGGGTATCTAAAAATTATTTTACAATCCTGATATGTGTCTTATATCAAAATTTATAACCGCTATCCCACTTTGGAAAAACTACTAGGTTAGAGGCTAGCATAGGTGAGTTGGCCTTAAATCATTTTTTTCTAATATTTTGATGGTTGAATGAGTTTTGGGGATGAATCTAAGCATGTTGAACTAATTTACCAAGTCTGATAGAGATTGGAGTCCATTTGTGCAAATTGGAGCCCATGTTGCACAAGGTTAAAGGATTGAAATTGCCTCAAGATTGAAGAATTTTAGTTGTGAACTCTTTTGTACTGCATCAAAGGTAGCCTCAAACATCAATCTAGAACAAAGAATTAACCTTGAGGTGCCCTAGACTAATGTATAACATTATGCATCTAGTTCAAAGAAGGAGGGGTAATAACAACTAACTTCTCCCAAAGATACTCAAAAGTATCCTTAGGAAGAGTCTTAGTGAATATATCAATAACTTGATCCTTTGTAGGCACATACTCAATATTTACTTCATTCTCTACTACATTCTCTCTCAAAAAGTGATAGCAGATTAAGATAATTTTTTTCCTTGAGTGCATCACTAGGTTCTTTCAAATGTTAATAGCACTTGTATTGTCATAGTTCACATAGACATTAGTTCATCATATACCACTTTGATGTCCTTCAAGGTTTTTCTCATTCACAATACTTATGTGCATCAAGATTTTTTTGCAATATATTTCACCTCTGCAATAGATAAAGATACTAAATCTTTCTTCTTTCTTAGCCAAGACACCAACATGCATCCAAGAAATAATTTACCACCATATATATTGTTCTTGTCATCCACACAATCTACCCAATCAACATCTATATAAGCACTCAGAGAGAAAGCAATATCCTTTGGATACCATAAACTATGATCTGGAGTTCCCTTTAAGTATCTAAATATACTCTTCACTACTGCAACATGTGACTCTCTAGGATCTTCTTGAGATCTAGCCACAAGATAAATTACATGCATAATATCTGGTCTAGTAGAAATTATATATATAGCAATCCTTCAATCATTGATCTATACTTTCTCTAATTATCCTTAGGAGATTCATCATTCTTACTTAGCTTGCAACCAGTAACCATAGGGGTACATACCAATTAATAATTCTCCATTCCAAACTTCTTCAGCATTTCCTTAATATACTTTGATTGTGAAATGAATATACCTTTTTCTATCTGATTGATTTGCAACCTAAGGAAGAAATTCATCTCCCCAAACATAGACATTGCAATTTATTTTTGCATCTCTTTTACAAAAAAAATTCACATAGCTTCATTTCCTCCAAAGATCATATCGTCAACATACACAACTACAATCAAGATTTGGTATTTTTAAACTTTGAAATAAAGATTACTATCTATGGTACCTTTGTTGAATCTCTAATGTATCAAGTACCTATCCAACCTTGCATACCAAGATCTGGGAGCTTGCTTCAATCCATAAAGTGTCTTCTTTAATTTATAGACCATATACGGTTTATCTGATAATTGAAATCCTTCTAGTTGTTCAATGTATACTTCTTCCAATTCACCATTCAAGAAAGCAGACTTCACATCTGACTGATAAACCATGAAATATTTGTGTTGCAAAATCCAAAAACATTTGGATAGCTTCCATTCTTGCCACCAAATCAAATGTCTTCAAAACATATTCCTTGAACTTGTGAGTAGCCCTTACACACAATCCTTGCTTTGTTTCTTACCACTTCTCTATTCTCATTCAATTTATTCTGAATAACCACTTAGCTCCAAATATAGTCTTATTTTTTGGGGTAAAAGCACAAACCTATGTCAAAATTTTGACCAAATAAATAGTTCCAAGTGAACTATTTTCAGCCAAAAAAGTTTCAATCGAATAGGTTTTCGCTGAAACCATGTGGCGTATATGTAGCACACAAGGTTTCAGCCAAATAGGTTTCAGTCGAAACCAAAAAATGTTTTTTTTCCTTTGCAAATTTGAAATTGGCTTTGAAATTGGCTTATTTTATGTGTGGGGTTTCTATAGAAACCCTCTCGACCGAAACTATCTAGTTGTCATCTTAGTTGGTAGCCAACTTTGCTTTTTTCAGAATTTTCTGAAACTTTCAACTTTAACTAAGTATTTCTTTATTCATAATGATTTTTATTTTTTTAAATTCCCTTTTGTAGAGCTCCAAGTGGTAAATCCAAATATATAATTTTTTGATATTTTGATTAGGTTTAATATATTTTATTTTTTAAATAATGCAAGTAGGTTGTTAAAATTAAAAAAGAGGTTGATTAGAAATTTAAAAAATAGTAAACCATATTAAAAACTTTTAAAAAATATATGGGGCACAAGAGGGGAGAGTCTTCTTCAAAAGGGTGTAATTTTTTTGAAAATAATTTTAAAAAATAGTCAATAGTTGATGACCTGTGAAAATTGTAAAATTCTGAGAAGTTTGACTTTGCGTTATTACGAGAAAAATATACATCAAAATTTGAATTTTTTTTATGCACAAGATATTGAAGTTACCTATTTGGAGAAAAAAATTAGGGAGAAATGAAGTTTTTTTCAATTTGTTTCTTGGCAGCCCGTAAAGTCACTTTTTTTTAAAATTTCAGCATTCCAAACTCTGCCCTTAAATTGATAAAAACATAATGAAAACAATTTTTTTAATTTTTTGAAAAATTATAGGAATAAACTTCATCAAATGATCCAAGGGGATACTTTTTCAATGAAAATTGAAGTGTCTCAATTTCTTCAAAAATTTGTATCATGTCAAAGAGCTCTGAAATATGAGTCTGACGCAACTTGAACGGGCTCAAAAGGAGTTTGTACACTCAAGTTACGACCAGTCAAAGTTTGGTCAAATCGAGTACAAAGGCCAATCAAAAAGGTGAAAAAACTCATCATCTCAAAAAAGGTCCAAAGAAACATCATGTCAAAGAGCTCATCACCACAATTCTAATGCCATTAGTTTCGTGTCAAATGGAGTTTGTATGAGTGAGATACAACCGGTCAAAGTTTGTGAGGAAAATAGGTTTGACTTGATGATGTCAAAAAAGTACAATCAACATTGTTTCTGATGTGCCAAGTACATGTGGCAATCAACATGGCAAGGTGAATCAGTAGGTGAGTTGGCACAGGTGTTAGCTAACCAATGAATCAACGAGTGCCATGTGGCCCTATCACATAGCACCACATGGCACCCCTCTCTCTCCTCCTTCAGTAGACTATTTAATGGTTTACCAAAATTATATGGTGGGAGTTGAATCCGCCACCTCACCTTTACAAGCCATCTTCTCCACCATTCCATTGCGCAATATGCACTTTCTCATAATAGGCAACAGGTTTTTTTTTATGACTCTGAATTACAAATCGTCGAATAAAAATAGAGGGGTGGGGGTCGACCACCCAACCACCTCGCCCCTTAAATCCTTCTTCGTCATCACACCATTGATGGTTTCAAGCAATTTTTGAGACTAAAATCATTTTAAAGACTATCAAAATCCTAAATCTTTCAAATTTAAAAAGATTAACCCCTAAATTTAAAAGATAAATCTCCTAATTTTAAAAAGGGATTAAAATCTCCTAATTTTAATTGTATTCTTATCTTTATATTAATATAGATATATGCATATTCATCGAAAAAAAAAAGGGAATAAAATTAAATCTTGTAAAGCCCATGAATAACAAAATTAAAGTGAAAAACTAATATTAAGATTATACATGGGAATTTTTAAATGATTTTGTATGTATAAAAGGGAGATTTTGAAGATTTACTATGTAAAAGGGGGGAATTAGTAAAGATTTTTATCTGAAAGGGGGAATATTGCATGATTTTGTAAATCATATGGTTAGAGGCCATATTGGGACAATTTTATATATAAAAGGGGGTGAGAGTTAGGGATTTCGGTATCTAGGTGATGGCTAAGAATGGAATCATCGTGGAAACTTGAGTGTTCATTTATGTGCAACAGAGGAATGTTATGTTGTTGCATTGTAGAGAGATGGACTTGTAACTTGACAATTTCCTTGTAATTCTTTGTGGAGCATAATCAAGGATCGGTCACTTCATTGGAGAGGGGTCTGGAGACGTAGCCATATTGGCGAAACTCATTATCAATTGTTTTGTCTTCTCTTTCTCTTCTCTCTCTTTTTTGTTCATCACAGTTATTATGATTTCTTCATTTTAAGAATTTTCAATTATGTTAATTCAGTTTTAAAGCCTTAATTAATCATTGTAATAGTTAATTGTTCATAGCAATTTTCATAGATCCTATTTCAAATCAAGTTTGGTACCAGAGCTTTGTGTGAATAGTATTGCAAAAGTGGATTCTAACACGTTCCAGGAAATAGTGAGGTGAAGGCAAGCTTGAATAATCTTGAGATTGGCAAACAAATAACCTTGCCAAAAATGGAAGAAATTGAAGCTAGGAAAATTATAAAGCTTGATGAGAAGGCTTTTCAATGAACGTTTCTTGACATGAAGACTATGGTGGAAGAGCTTTATGCAAACAAGAAGAACCATTAAAATGGAGATTCTTCGAAATGAGAAAAGTGGGAAGATTGGAAGAGAAAAGAGAAAGAAAATTCAGAAATTCCTTCTCCTCCATCTACTCCCTCTTCTCCATCTTCCCCTTCTTCTCCTTCTACTTCTACTATTGTTAATCCTTTCAAGAGCAATTCTAAGCCTATTATTAAGTTGGATGTAAAATTTGAACTACCTAAGTACTATGGGGAGTTAAATTCCAAAAAGTTAGATGATTGGTTCCAATAGGTAGAAGTGTTCTCTAGGATTCAAGGCCTAGGAGAAGATTCTTCTAGGATCCAATTAGCCACTCTTTGATTGGGAGGTACAAATCTCACCTAGTGGGAGAGTAGGACTTGGGAGGAAATTGCTTGCCATGGTAAGGCTAATATGACTTGGATGGAATTTTTTGCTGCCCTTAATGAATTGGCAAACCTTTGGAAGGTAATGGTCAGTCTGTCCAATATTACACCCATGAGTTTAGAAAATGGGCTATTTCTTTAAATGTTCCATTGTATACTCAAGATACATTACTTAAGTACATAGGTGGTTTTCATTTTTACCTAGGATATATTATTCTAATGTTGAGTCCTAATAATCTAGATGAAATATCAGTCCAAGCCACTCACTTAGAGTCAAGGGGTAAGAACACTTTTAGTGATAATTTCTCAAAGAAACCATCTAATTCTGAGGGGAATTATAAAGGTAAAGACAAAGACAAAGATAAAGGAAAAGTGAAGAAGATAGATACATTTAAGAAGGAAGGTGATAAGCCCACATGTTCTCATTGTAGGAAAGAGGGGCATGATGATTCAAAGTGTTGGAAGTTGCATCCATAGTTAAGGCCAAAAATTTATGGAGGCAATAAAGGCAAGCAAAATATTGCTATAGTGATTCAGTAAGATCTTGGATTTGACTCTAGAGATGAAACACAAATTGTTATTGTCGGGGTCCAAGGTAAAGGGAAAGGTATAACTCTCTCTTCTGATGCAAATGTTTCTAATGCAAGTACAAGTAAAGTATCTACTCCTCCTAAAGCTGATAAACAATGGAATGAATTGTTTCATATTCGAGTTGTAACTAAGCACACTAAGATTGAATCACTCTTTGATATGGGTTCTCAAGTCAACTTAATATTTGAATAGGTGGTAAAGAAACTTAATTTAACTACAAAACCTCATCCAAAGCCATATCCACTTGGATGGATTTGCAATGATGCTCAACTGCAAGTAACAAAATAATGTAAATTAAGATTTTCTATCAATGCAAACTTTGTTGATGACGTAGAGGTAGATGTTGTTCCTTTGGATATTTGTGGGTTTATGTTAGGGAGTCCTTATCTATATGACATAAAAGTAATCTTTTATAGGGGGAGAATAAGTATCATATTTTTAAGGATGGGATAGAATACATTGTATGTTCACACAAAGTCGGGACTAATCTCGCACTAGTTAATGTTGGTCGGATGAAAAGGTTGGTCAATTCTAGAAAGAACTTTGTATTAATGCTTGTAAAACCCAAAGAGGATGAAAAATTTAAAGCATTTAAGGGGTGTGATCTAGAACATAAAACTAACATGGTCAAAATAGTTTATTCTTATGATGACTTATTTCAGGAGCCAAAGGGGTTTCCACCTAAGAGAGAGATACAAAATGAAATCAAATTGCAAAAGGATGTTCCTCTTCCAAACACTAGCATGTACCGCTTATCAATTTTGCAAAATGAAGAAATCAAAAAGCAAGTTCAAGAGTTGGTTGAAAAAGGAGTCATCCATCCTAGTACATCTCCTTGTGGTTCACCAATTGTGTTGGTTCTGAAGAAGGATGGGTCTTGGAGAATGTGCATAGACTATCAAGCCCTGGACAAGGTAACCGTAAAGAACAAGTATGCTCTTCCCTTTATTGATTATTTACTTGATCAATTAAAACATGAGTTTATTTCACTAAGTTAGACTTGTGTAGCAGATATCATCAGATAAGACTTGCAGAAGATGACATTTGGAAAACTACATTTAAGACAAAATATGGACTGTTCAAGTGGTTGCTCATGCCCTTTGGGCTTTGGAATGTACCAACTACATTTAAAGAGTCATGAATGATGTATTTCATCCTTTTATTGATGTTTTTTTCATAGTCTATTTAGATGATATTCTTGTATTCAGTCAGACTTGGGAAGATCATGTAAGTCATGTAAAGAAAGTTTTTGATGTATTGAGAAAATAAAAAATCTTTGTAAATATGTCTAAATGTGAATATTCTAAGGCATCCTTAGTGTACTTAAGCTATTTCATAGTAAATGGTCAATTGAAAGTAGACACTGCAAAGGTCAAAGTTATTGTAAAATGGCCTAAGCCAATTATAGTCACTGAAGTCAAAATTTTCTTAAGTGTAGTCCAGTACTGAAGAAAGTTCATTTCAAACTTCTCCTACATTGCATCACCATTGTATGCATTGACCAATACGAAGACAAATTTTCAGGGGAGAGGTCCACAATAGAAGGCCTTCAACACTTTGAAGGAAAAGTTGAGCACAACACTAGTTTTGGCTTTACGAGATTTACATCAACTATTTGAGATTGAGATAGATGCAAGTGAATTTTCCATTGGAGCAGTGCTAATGCAAGGAGGTAAACCAATATGCTATCACTCTATAACCTTTATAGGTGCAGTAATTAACTACCCTACTTATGATAAGGAACTTTATGCATTAGTTCAGAGTTTTAAAAAATGGAAACACTACTTAATGGGGAAAGAAATTGCAATCCACACTTATCACTAGCCACTTAAATACTTGCACTCACAATCTAAACTGCAACAAATTAGGCACTTTAGGTGGATGTGTTTTCTTCAAAAATTTCATTTAGTAATTAAGTACAAGAAAGGTGTCCATGAAAAAGTAGCAGATATGTTGTCCATACCTCCTGTTCTGAATGCTTTGATTATCCTTAAAGGTAGTTCCATGGTACATGAAATTTTTCAGGAACAATATGCTAATGATGAAGACTTTAAGGAAATATTTTCAGCTCTAATTACAGGAAAACATGTAGAAGGGAAATATTACTATGTGTAAGATAACTTGTATCATTTAGGAAATTTATGTATTCCAAAAGGTGAACAAGCATAGGTAATCAGAGAATCACACATGTCATTCATTGCAAGACACTTTGGGGTAAGAAAAACAATGACTCAATTGCAAAAATATTGTTGTTGGCCTCACATGCAAGAAATTGTATCCAAATATATTAAAGGATGGGTAATGTGTGCAACAAGTAAACCTAGCAATAGGAAATTGGGGTTGTACACACCTCTTCCTGTATCATCCCATTCATGGGAAAGTGTTTCAATGGATTTTGTCACGGGGCTACCAATGTCTAAAAAAGGACATGATTATTTGTTTGTAGTAGTTGATCGGTTCAACGAAATGTGTATTCTAATGCCTTGTAGAAAACAAGTCATTACTGAACTAATATCTCATATGTACCTTCAATTTGTATGGGTTAATTTTTGGTTACCTATTTCTATTATATCAAATCGAGATTCTCGATTCTTGGGGGAATTTCAGTCAACATTGTGGGAATTCATGGACACAAGACTAAATAAAATTACAGCCTTCCATCCACAGACTAACGGACAGACAGAGGTAGTGAATAGGATAGTGGTGCCCCTTCTTTGAGGTTATTGCAATAAAAATCCTAAGCTATGCGATGAAAATATTCATTATGTACAACATGCATACAACCATGTAGTGCACTCTTCTACAAAAATATCTCCTTTCAAGACTTGCTTTGGGTATCTACCAAAAACATCGATGGACTTTTCTTCTAGGAAGGATGATGTTTAAGATAGCACCATGATGCAGAGAAGGCTTTGAATTTCATCCAAACATTCCAAGAATTTCATCAGTTAGTGGAAGCGCAGTTGGAGAAGAGTCAAGCCAAGTACAAGTCTCAAAATCATAAGCATCATATCGATCATCACTTCTAGGTTGGAGACAGAGTTTGGTTACATATCATCAAGGAAAGAATGAAAGATGAAGGAACAAAGCTCAAGCCGATTCGGTATGGTCCCTTTGAGATCTTGGAAAATATTGGAACCAACACCTTTCGCTTTAATCTTCCTCCATACATGCACATCTATTTAGTTGTCAATGTTGAGAATCTAAAGTTGTACGAGCCTCCAATGATACTGGATGAAGACATAGGCATTCAGGTTCCATCAGTTGATGATCTTTCACTATACATGACAAAGTTGCCAAAGGATGTTATCTTAGACAGGAAAGTCAGAACTTCACGAAGAGGCGTCGTTGAGTACCTTAGAGTGGGATTAAAGGGGATGAATCCAAGTAAGGAAAAATAGATGGAGATTGTTAAAGTGAGGGAACACTATCCTCACTTGATTTCTAAGTAATCAAGCTTTTAGAGGTCCACTCCAGTGGGGAGGACTGATCTATGGGGATAATTTTTTAGTGAAAATTGAAGTGTCTCAATTTCTCTAGAATTTTGTACCCTATCAAAGAGTTCTAAAATATGAGTCTGATGTAACTTGAAAGGAATCAAAAGGATTCTATATGCTTGAGTTACGACCAATCAAAGTTTGGTCAAGCTAGGTACAAAGGCCAATCGGAAAGGTGAAAAAATTATTTGTCTCAAAAATGGTCCAAAGAAACATCATGTCAAAGAGCTCATCACCATGATTTCGACGTCATTCGTTTCATGTTAAATGGAGTCTGTATGAGTGAGATATAGCCAGTCAAATTTTTTCAGGACAATAGGTTTGAATTGATGACATTAGCAAAAGTATAGTAAACATTGTTTCTAATGTGGTAGGTACATGTGGCAGTCGATGTGGCAAGGTGAATTAGCAAGTGAGTTGGCATAGGTGGTAGCTAGCCAGCGAATCAACGAGTACCACGTGGCCCTATCATAGGGTGCCACATGGCACCCCTCTCTCTCCTCCTCTGGTGGAATTTTTAATAGTTTACCAAAATTATATGGTGGGATATGAACCCCCCACCTCACCTTTACAAGCTATCTGCTCCACTGTTCCATTGCGCAATATGCACTTTCTCATAATATTCGGTCGGTTTGTTTTGATGACTTCAAATTTCAAATCGTCGGATAAAAATAGAGGGGCGAGGGTCAACCACCTCGCCCCTAAAATCCTTCTCAACCATCACACCATTGATGTTTTTGAGAAATTCTAGGCCTAAAATCCTTTTAAAGACTATTTGAACCACCAAAAATGAATATGGTGACTACCAAGGGAAAGAGATTTCCCTTTACTAGGCCCCTAGGGTTTTTCACCTAGGAGCACTTGGTGTAGGAATGGCTCTGTTTCCACTTTTGTGATTGAATTCAAAGGAAGGATTGGATTAGTGTTGTGTTGTGTGTGATGAGTGTGGCTAAAAAACTGAAATGAAATGATGCTAATCTAATCTATGAAATGTAAACAAACCAAATGTTAACTAAATGCAAGCTAAACTATATGCCCTAAATGTATGCAGTTCTAAAAGTAAATTAAGAATTGAAGAGAGAGTGCACCTGGAAATGGAAATTTATAGATGAGAAGCCCCATAATGATCTAGAATCAGCCTGAAATCAGTAGAGGGACATTTATGCCAAGTTAGGCGACCTAGTCCTCTTTTCGATAAATTTTGTCGGACTGGGTTTCGGGGAAAAGGGTACCTAGAAATTAAAAAACCCTATTTCAGTCTTAGCGCAGGGATAGGGTCACCAATAGTTGTGACCTAGTCCTCCTAGTGCTTTTGGAATATTTAGGGTTTGATTCTAAGGGGTCCTAGTTGGTACTTTCCTTTTTTTATTTAATCTGTCTAAAACTCTCGAAAAATGACCTACAACTTGTCCTTTTACTCCTCCTAGGGTTTGATGTCTTGATGTGACTTGAATGGAATCTGTGTACTTTCTCCAACACTTTGAATCTTGTTAAATATTATTACAACCTACAAAACACAAGAAAAGACAAAGAGAATATTAGGGTTAAGGAATAGGGGTTTGCCTAAGTCAAACCCCTTTGATGGTAACTAAACCCAAATGAGATAGAAATCAAAGGAGAGATGCTTGAATGATAAAAAATTTAAATTCTCACCAAATCCTTTATTGTTGAAGTCTGCAACATGTAAGAACCAACTCCAATGGAGGTTGCTTGTGATGCCCTTATGCTTGATTTCTTGCTATGGAATCTCAACTGCAAGAGTACTTATGAAGAGATGCAAAAATGAGCTTGGGAGAGTGAGTAAGAAAGTAGGAGAGGAAAATTGAAGGTCAAAACCCTTATTTATATAACATATACCCTAATTTCTCGAAAATGCAACATGATAGGCCGACACTAGCATTTTGGAGGCAAATTCTCATTAGGTTTTTATCTTAAATTTGAAATTTATGCCAAAAGGGACTGGGTCGCCCAAGGTGGCAACCTAATCTACTTGGACAATTTCAAGTGGATGTCGGGAATAAAATGATGTTAAATGGTTTTTATCAAGTTTGCTTCCCGAAATACACTTAAGTCAGGCCTAAAATTACATTAAGGGGTCAATTTAACATAAGAAAAGGGTTAATTAGTGGATGATAAGCCTAGGAAGATGTGAAAATTCCTTACAAAACTTGACAACACCTTGACACAAGACTTGGAAAAGGCTAAAGGGTGTTGTTTAGGTGAATTGTGTTGAAAGGGTCTTAGAAAAGTGGGAAGATGTGTTACAAAACTTCTCAACACCTTAGTAAAACATCATTAGATTATTGTTGAATTACAAGCTTTCAAGACTAAATCAAGGAAAAATAAGGCCAAAATCCAAGGGAAAAGGCCAAAATGAGTGAAAAAGTGCCAAAGACTACACTTTTTGGTGACACATTTAGCTCTCACTTTACTGAGAGTATGAACTTACTTCAAAATCACACTAAAGTAGTTGAAACATGTGTCTTGAGTGGGATCCAATGTATTCATGCTAGTAACATGGGATGAATATGATCAAGAGGGATGATCAAACCCTTAGAATCAAGATCCCATGGCAAATAAAACATAAGCACAAAAAGATCACATAAGAGGTGATGTGAAAGAGTAAAGAGAGAGATAAGTTGGATCAAGCTTATATCGTTTGTCTAGCTAGTTGTGGATCAGATCTAGGTTGCTTTTCTGAAAAGAAAGGATGTACTCACTCTAGGTTGATAAGACTTTCGGTTATCTATCGAGTGAGAATGCCAAAAAGGAGGTGAGAGACATATGCTCGGTTGGTATGTGCTCACACACATGCAAAGGTGGATATGGGGAAATTTGTGATGCTAGTTGGGCTTCCCACTTAACCATACCAAATTTATACCTCCTGATAACTTTGATAAGGTGCCACAAAAGACAAGGGTACATTTCATGAGACAAGAAAAGCCTCAGATTCTTAGAACTCATGAACAAGTGCAATATGGCACCACAATCATGCAAGTTGTGTTAAGCAAGGTGGCCAGGTATGCGCAATGCAAGATGCAACATGTAAAAATGCAAAATGTAAAATGCAAAAAGGAATGTTCGAAGGATTCCTGTTTAGTTCATATGAGGTCTTTGACTTAAGGAACATTGCATCTAATGTCTCCAAAAGAGCACCTATCAAAGGATAGAAGATTAACAACTTAGGGGATGTAGTGTGTTGTATCAAGCCACTAAGAGGAATGTAATATGCTAAGATAGATCACACTTATAAAGGACATTACACCAAATTTCATCCACTCATTGAGAAAACACGTCATGTGAAGTGATAAGGTTGCACTAGGAATCGAGGACAAAGAAAAATAAATGAAAAATAATGCCAATGTATGCCCCCACTTTAAAGGATAATCTACACACTATTTTGTGAGCAATTACTTTAAAGTAGAGAAAGGAAAAATGTAAAAAGGAATGAGAGCCTACTTGAAAATCCCTATGCCAAGTGATACTTGTCCTAGAAAGGCTACGTCATGCAAAGGAAAAGGAAAAGAAAAGAAAAGGGTTTTCCAACAAAATGAAAAACCATAAACACATAAGGGATCTATGAATTTGGGGTCATTTTTTTGGTTGCTGCAATGTTTGTTTAGAGAGAACAAAACTATCATCACTCCCCCAAATACATAGAACTGAAAGAAGAAACAAAGAGAATGAAATAAAATGAAAAGAAAGAGTCATTTGGGTCAACATGGAAGAGACATAGGATGTCTTGACACTTTGCATCATCCCCAAAAGGACAACAAAAGGAAAAGAAAAAGGAAAATGAAAAAGAGCCTTGTTTTTTAGTCAACATGAAGGAGACATTTCAGTCTCAATGCCAAGTGCATCATCCTCAAATTAAAGAAAAAAAAGGAAAAGAGTCCATTTGTTTCAACATGAATGATACATTGTGGTCTCAATTCCTTGCATCATCCCCAAATGAACGGAAAAAAGGAAACAAAGATTCCATTTTGGTCAACATGAAGGAGACATTGTGGTTTCAATGCCTTGCATCATCCCCAGATGAAAAGAAAAAAGGAAACACAAAGGAAAAGAGTCCATTTGGGTCAACATGAAGGAGCCATTGTGGTCTCAATGCCTTGCATCATCCCCAAATGAAAGGCAAAAAGGAAAGTGAAAAGGAAAAGGAATGTACTACATATACAAGAAGAGAGATACATATAGAAGAATGTCACAAAGAGTGAAAGTATTAAACATGTCAATACACACTACAAGAAATTCCTATGATAAGCTCCCTTTTTTGCTTCCACCCACTGTTTCAATGTATTTTTCTCCAATTTTCAGAAAAATTCGGTGCTATTTGTCGGATCGATGCTATTTTTGGCATTTATTGTGACGATGAGAACAAGTAGGCACTAAATTCAATGAAAAGTAGCACCGACTTTTACATCGTGTTTAACATTGGGTTCAATGCCAAGTTCAGTGCCAAATTTAGCACCGAGCCTAGCGCCAATCATAGCACCGAGTTTTCGCCGAGTTTATCTCTTGAGTCTAGCATCGATAATAGCACCTAATTTAACACCTAATTACTTGCCTACTTTGGACCATACTTTAGCGTTGAGTGTAGCATTGAGTGTAGTGCCCTATTTTTTGGTTGAATTCATGATTGATTGTTCCTATGTGCATATCTTAGGGATTAGAACATATTAAATAAATAATATCGATAACACTAGAACATATCGGTGGAAGGTAACACAATGTCCCACCAATGGAGTGATACATTATACAGTAACAAATTTAAACCTGTGGTGAAATTATATCGGGGAATTGAAGGCTATCAGGCCAACATAAATTTTAGTTTCCCTGATGCAACGATAAATTGCTAAAGGCATCAGAGAAAGTGACACTTATTGGTGGAAGGCTAACAAGAGTCTCCCCGATGACCCAATAAAACCATGAACTGTCAAGTACATGTTAAGGAAGGATATCAGAGGAACTAGGGTACATCGAGGAGACATTATCTAGTGTCTGGTCGATACCCCAAACTGAAGGAGTTCATTGATGAAGAAGGTGGTTATCGGTGAAAATGGAATCATGGTCTTGTTTCAACGATGATGATTGTTCTTGACTGATGTGATGTCTCATTTATATTGTTGAGATATTCAAAATAAATGATTTTCTCAATGACAAGATTGATAGCAAGTGGAGAATTTATGAGCTAGAGCTGAGTGAATTATACCTCAATTTCATCACATATTTTCATGAAGAACTGAAAAGGATTTGCTGGACGCGGGAGTAGAGTAAAGGATTTTGGGAATTCGCCATTACTGCACAACTTAGAACTAGTGAAAGTGAATCCAAGTAAGTATACAAAAACCAATGAAGAATTTTCTTCTATAAAGACTTATAAGAAAATTGAACAATGGAAGAAAGCTCAGAAATGCCAAATATTAAGAAACAAAAAAAAAGAGAAAAGTCTTCTAAACCAGGACTTAATTGAAAGCTCAGAAATACCAAAAATTAAGAAACAAAAAAAAGAGAAAGTACTTCTAAACCAAGACTTAATTGACCAATGTCTGGGGTCAGGGCCGAGCCCTAAAAGGAGTGCACTAAAAAATCCTTCCATGGATAAGTTATGGGACAAGCACACAGGTTTAGGAGATGTGTGGACACCACGGTGGGGATATGGCCTATTCATATACCATTATAGGAAACAGTATAGGTTTCAACCAGTCTGCAACCCATGGAGATTGAACCTAGTAATATTAGTGGCACCCAATGTGTTTGTTAATACAGAGCTAGTTAAAGCTCTAGCCAACAAATATGAACCTAAAAGAAGAGATATTCAACCACACAATAGGTTTGACATTCTCATTATCTCCAAAGATCTCATTTCTAATGTTTTTCAATTGTAATGCTATTTGAATTTACCATTTATAATCAAAGACCTTCTAACAGAGTACTATCACATGGACACAAGCTATAAAAGATGGAAGCTACCACTACATAGGCCCAGGGATGAAGGTAGCGAGCTCAAAAGGTTTTCTAGTAATTATAACCCTCCATTTCATGAGGATTTATTTGAAGAATATTTTTAATATACATATTATTCAGCTAGACAAGTATTAGGAGTAGAGATCCCACCCCTCATGTCAATTGCCCCAATGGTCCTAGTTGCAGACATACAAAGCAAAGATGCCAAACCATTTGAGTATGTCAGTTATTTAGCCAATGCTTTGAACCAAGGGTTGGCAAGGACCAAAAGAAATAGTGATAGCATTCATGATTTCAAACATTACTCTTTGTTTATGCATTTTCTTCTACATGAAGGACATTCTAGAAGGTTCTGGGGAGAAAAATTAAGGATAAGAGATGTAGATGCAAGTGGGAATTATAAACCTGTACAAACATGGACTTCCATATGGGATAGTAGATATGTAAAATCACACTATCTATACTTTGAGGAATATTTTGTCAAGCCATTGTTGAAATTGTTGGTACATACATGTAATTATAACCTATCCCCTGAAATATAGAAATTCTTGAGACCAAAGGAAAAGGACCCTAGGAAAAAGGTAAATCATAACTTGGGGGATTGGTATGCATTTCCTAATTGCACTATGATTATAGTATATGGGTTTGAAGGAGCCCCAAATCTATTGCCAAAAATAGTTCTAGTTAGAATAGCCTAGTTGGAAATATTGCAAAGACGAATGATTGACAAAAGGGAGGAGCTCCAAAATGAGAAATCCATGAAAGGTGAGACATTGTAGACATAAAATAAGCTGGTGAAATCACACAAGTACAACATTAGGCTCAAAGAGGACCTTGATTATTGTGATTTTCATTATGTAGTCCATGATAGCCTTGGCAATCCTAGGGTGAAAGATGATTGGAAGGATGAGCTCTCCATATATCTACATACTGCATTGCAAGAAATAAACAATGAAGATATGGTGTTACAAAATACACATAAATAACTTGAAAAGATTATGTATGTGGAATATGATATGAAGGGTGCAATTTCCAACATGGAAACTTATACAAAGGAGGAATACACTCGTCATCTCTTTGCCATCAACTTGTTCATCAGTCAAACCAGAGATGCAACAAATACATAGGGTCATCCATTGGATCTTAAAGACCAGTCGGCATCATAAGGAAGATGCACTTTGCAGGTGGTGCATTATCATGGAGTAGGATCCTTGACCAGATCTTAAGTGGTCATGAGCACCTGCTGGAAGATTAATGGAACAATGCATTCATGTGTTGAAGTGTTATGTTTTCATTTATGTTAATTAACTATTTTTCATCAAACATCATAACTATTTGTTATAATACATATTATTTAAAATGAAATATAATGGAGATAATTGATTATAATTTGTATTCCATTTTCACTGTTCAATTGTTGTGTCAAATTTTCATGCTTATTTATTTCTTTGTTGTCTCCAAAGTGATCTTTTCAAGTTATTTAAGTTTGCAAGATTTATCAGGGCACATTTTTTGTTACTGTGTGGATGCTTTGATTGGTTTTTGGTTAGGTTTGAATTAAATTCCTCTCAAATAATTTAGTTTAATTGGATCCTATTAAGGATTAAAAGTTTTTTTAGAGAAATTGTTTTGATTTCTTTCCATCAACTTAAGAATTAAAATTCCTTTCATACTTCCAAATTAACTTGAGGGGATAACACTGGGATTATTAAAGAAGAGAAATGTAATATCAATTGAAGCAATATAAGGGAGAACATCTTATTATCAGATATTCTCCATGACTGTTTCATCATTTTGTATGTTTCTTATGTTTTCCATACTTATTTATTCTTTTATTTGAATGAATATCAATTATTGAGCCTCAATATTGTGCTTATGTGAATGAATGTGTTGATACAGTAAATCATTTATTGTTAATGTTGGTAGAGCTACTATTTTTTTTGAAAATTTGAGCTTATTCTACCTTGTTACATGTTCAACATAAAAATGCAAACTATTTAAAAATAATAAATTTGATTTCATCTTTTGTTATGTCTGAATCTGTACTTGCATCTTCTATTTCATCTTCTGTTATGTCTGAATCTATACTTGCATCTTCTATTTCATTTTGAATTTGTTCAGTAACCCATTCTAGTGTGCACTATTTTCCCCATTCCCCAAGAAGATCAGTGGGAAGTGGAGTATTCCTTGGGTATGATCTCTTAAACTGCCTCCTTGCTTCTAACACTTCTTCTCTCTTTTTATCATATAGAACAATCCATTTGTTCATAAAGTCAATGTGGTACATAATGAAATTTTCAAGTAAAGAACTTTCATCTGCACCTATTACATGTCAAATTTTTATTTCAAACTCCAAATGTCATGTTGTTAATTTGACAAATAAATTACAGAGTAAATTAATGATTGCAAGAAAAAAAACCAGACTGATCATGAATTTACTAACTAATTTGTACTTCAACACCATTATATTGTGGTTTTTCTCCATCAATAATATTTGATGCTAGTTCTTCATCCTAGATGGATGACCCATCTAAAAAATCCTTATCAAGGAATTCACACAGAAATAAAAATGCTTCATTCAATGCATACCCTTCAGCCATGCAACCCTCTTGATGTGTCTTTTGTCGGACATATATTTTAATATTTTTCATATACCTCTCAAAGAAAAACATCCACCTCATTGATATGACACCCACTAATTCAATGCCATCGACTAGGTGTATAATTAAATGGACTTGTAGGTCCATGAAACCTGTAGGGAGCTCCTTGTCAAATACACATACAATTTTTGCAATTTCCTTCTTCCACTTTGGCACTTCAAATTCATGGATCTCCTTGGAGGTCACCCACCTTATATAAGAATAAATTAGTATGAAACTTTAGTCAAAAATTAAAATGCAATATATTATCTCTTTGTCTCTCACACATAACATTTCATATAACCACATACCTTGTAAATGCTAACAATCAACTTATGGCATTCCTTAAGTCAATAGTAAGACATGAATCCCCCCTGATTGCTAATGGCATGATATTCTATCAAACACATTTATGAAAAGGTCCTTAGTATTTTTCTCACACAACAAAATATCAAAATATATTTAGTACTTAATCAATGTTACCAATAAATGTTAAATGATGATATATATTACCTTCATAAAATAATGAAAATAATGTGTTTTAAATCCTATGATATGTCCATCAACTGTAAAAGCTTTAGCCAATGATGACCCATAACCAGTAGGTGTCCTTATTGAATGGATGACATTTTTTAGTTGGTTTAGATTTTTTTTTTTTAAATCCATGGAGCTTTTGCATATGTTTCATTTTCCTTGTTTGGCCACAAATTTTTTCTATCAATTTTGGTACATGAAAGAGCAATATCTATCCTCGAAGACAAGGTTTCCTTATCTTTGCCTGATATATGTTGAAATATAGAATCTAGTATATTTTTCAATATGTGGATAAGATCTAATAGGTGATATATTAATAGATCCTTCCAGTAAGGGAGCTCATAAAATATGGATTTCCTGTTCATTCCTTCTGGCATATTGACTAGAACTTGTTCTAGTTCTTGAATTGAATCGCCCCAATCAAAAAATCCTCCCAAGCTTTCAATTCATCATCTTAATACTTCTTAAGCCAATCACCTGGACCCATAATCATGGAAGGGCCTCTCTTTTCAACTTTTCCATCGAATTGATTCTTTAGGAAATTTATAAACCTATGATCTAGTGGTAGAAAAACCTTGTTGTTTGTGTAAATAAATTTATGTAGATCTTTGGAATGCCACCCTTGAAATTTTTTTGCACATCTTGGACATGAAAATATCCCCTTTGTTTGAATCCCTACAATTCAACAAGTAATGATAATAACATCAAAAAAATAGTATAAAACTAAGTATGAAAGTTGGGATGAAAATAAATTGAGTGTAAATACGTAAATATTTTATCTTACCAGAAAAAACACCAAGTCCTGGGAAATCATGAAAAGTCCAACATAGCACAAAATACAACATGAAGGACCTATTTGATGGAGGATGTGATATGTCATAGATTCTTATGAATTTCCATAGCAATTGAATCTCATCAATAAAAGGCGCAAGATAAACATCCATGTTTTTAACTTGATGTTTTCCTGGGACAATGAGAGCCAGCATAAGGTGCTCCTTTCTAACACTCATCCATGGAAGAGTATTGTATACAATCAATCCAATTGGCCAAACACTATAATTTGATCTCAGGAGAGAGAATGGGCGCACTCCATCAATTGCAAGACCAAACCTAATACTACGGGGTTCATCTTTGAATTTTCTTGGCCATTTTTCCTCTGTGTTTCATTGCTTTGGAGTTGGTTGGAATTCGCATGAATCCATCAATTGTACAAGTTCCTTGCAAAAAAACATTCGTTGAAGTCTAGGTATAATTGGCATGTCACATAAAACCTTCTTTGGAGCTGTAGGACCTTGTACATCTATATGATATCTCTTCTCTTTACATACAGGACATTCTACCTTGTTCTAATATTCATCTCTGTATAAAATGCAATCATTTTTACATGACTTAATTTTCTTATATTCAATCTCCAACTCAACCAACATCAGACGTGCCTCTCTGCAAGTTGATGGCAACACATTCTCTTCAGGGAATATTTTAGTTTTTAGTGCCCTATAAGATTGCTAGAGATTAAATCAATTGAATTTTTGACTTATGATGAACATGTTTGATATGTCAATCTATACTAGGATTGTTTATATACAATATATGGTTCTAAAATCCCCTTAAAGAAATATAAACGAAGTGGATGAATGTTTACAAATTGTGTACACCTATTGACAATGGAAAGTAAGAAATAGATTTCAACTCACTTTGGTAGGGTAGTGAGTCCTTTGTCTAACCAACCAAATAGTGACTTGATTTGTAATAATATTAATGTGCATGTCAGTTGTGAGGTTCTACTTGCACCCGATTTGGACACGGGCGTCTTCATTGCTTGATTGATGGATTCTTTCAGGTTGTTATCATCCACACTACATTGGTGGTAATTACCCCTGCTATCATCATTACTATCAGCCAAATGATCATTATTGTCATCATTATTTCCATCCCCAAAGAAACATTCAAGAATTTCATTCAATCCTTCTTCATGCACTACATTTTCACTATCATGATCAGCATCATTAAGGCTAGGTGGCATCTCATCAATGTATGCATATCTCATTAGCTCTTCAAATTTCAAAGGTGGTAGTAATATTTTCAAACTTGCTCTTTTCACCCTAGTATGGTTTAAAGCATGTTTTGGATCATCCCATCAAAATCTTAATAACCTAGTTGGATCATGGGTATTAGTATGTGTTTCATCAACATCTTCTATCTATCAACAAACACAAGCATTATTTAATGTTTGGAAACAATTAGATAAATCATAAATGTATCAATTTCAAAGAAATATAATCAAATATGGCTTAAAAAATATAAATATAAACTGTATGAACATATATACATCAATTGAATAATGGAACATTATTTTATAGACTACCTTTTTTATATAATAACTTAAATAAAATAGATTTTTACAACATAGTTTATAAAACATCAGTTCACACTCAATTATTATTCTTTGGTTTTCTGCCCTTAGAAACATCCTTAGGGAGATCTTGTTTTTCCCTTTTCTTTTGCACAGGAGTGCATTTTAAGAAAGGGTAATCAGTCAATAACTCATCCCCAATGGTAAAGTCCCTAATAGCCTCAACCATTATCAATCTATCAACCTCTCTTTCCATATTTCCATCTTTATCATTTATAACCTCAACAAATTGACAATTCGGTCTTACATTAGGGTCCCTTCCCTATAAATCTTGCAATATTTTTGTGTGTGTATGCACGTCCATCTATATGCATAAGATGGCCTCTATTAATTTATTTTCCACTTTCCAATTGGAGATGATGTGTATACATATTTGAATTTAGACCATATGCTAACATGCTAGGCTTATATTCTACTAGCCTTCTCCATTTGCCACTATAATATGATGGACCATAATATGGCATTAATATCCTAGTGGTTTGTTCTGAAATGTTTCTATGTTTAGATCCCACATGTACATTTTGGACAATAAAGAGGCCTAGATTCACTCCATATATATTGGAGGGTCGTATCATGTAGTTGTATCCCCAAAATTGAAAGACCTCGTACAGTCTAGGTATTTGTTGATCACTAGGCCAAGCGCAATATAGTCGATGATTAAATGTCTCTTTGTAAATTGATCTCAAACTTAGGGGAAATTCATCATCTCCATCACATTCATTCTCATAGGGTTTGTAGTCCACCTTCCCCGTGTCTTTAAGAAAATTATGCATCTTTAAACCAATTCTTGTTATGTGACTTATTTTCATCAATTCCTCATCTTCCGAGCCGGTATAATTGCACATATTTTTGTTAGATTTATCATCTGATAAATGGTCACTGCCCTCTAGGCTGGAAGTCGATGATCCAAGAAACATTAAACCAATAACTTTATCCTACAAGTATCCATTGAGAAAAAAATAGTTATTTAAATAATATAAAACAATGTTTAAACGAATTAGTATACATGTTATTTATATCAAATTGGAAAATTCCTTACCACAATTCCTATTAGATTTGAATCAATTGTAGGAGGCATACTACCGACTAGAAGTTAATCATATATGTAATATCTTTGCACAATTTCGCATTTGAATTGTTTCTTTCCACGACATACAGAACATCCACAAACAACAATTTTCTCAAAGTATTCATCCCATGTACTATATTCCTGACCAAACTCTTGTTCAATATAATCATCTATTGTGTCTAGAAGACCCATTGTCATATCCTCTTCCACCCACTATCGTTTACATGATTTAATAGTTTTAGGTCCACATCCACTTACATATCTTCTTCATTTGCTATTTGAAAGCTCAGGCTCACTCTTTTTGCATCCTAATGATGGATCACTGAGTGTGATCCGAAACGTTGATCCAAAAACTAATACACAGTTGAATCCAGAAACTACATACTTTAATGACATGGAGTCTGAAAATTTAATGTCTTTGAGCTCAGGCTCTGCATTTTCTCCAATCTCCATCTAAAATAATCAACAACATGCATTAATTTATCTCAAGATTGGATAATACATTATAAATTTTAATAATACTATGAAAAAAGATGGGCATATCACAAAATGCCATTAGGTCATTTTTTCCTAAGATAAGTCAAAATTTGAATACCTGATGTCCTGTTTCATCCATTTTGTCCTCATTTGATATGACACAATCTATTGCCATGGCCTCATCTCACCCCTATAATACACAACATAATAAATAATGTTTACTACACCAATTATATCATTTCAACAAATATGCTATTCAACACAAAACCTCACTTTAGTCATATAGTTTCTCAAAGTATTCATCCCATGTACTATAGTCCTAACCAACCTCTTGTTCAATGCAGTCATTTGTTGTTTCTACAAGATCCATTGTCATATCCTCGAACACCCACTGTCGTCTATGTGATTTAACAATTTTAGGTCCACGTCCACGTATATATATTCCTCTTCTGCTATTTGAATGCTCAAGCTCTGCATTTTCTCCAATCTCCATCTAAAATAATCAAGAACATGCATTAATTTACGTCAAGATTGGATAATGCATTATAAATTTCAATAATACTATGAAAAAAGATGGGCGTATCACAAAATGCCATTAGATCATTTTTTCATAAGTTAATTCAAAATTTGAGTACTTGATGTCCCGCTTCAGTCATTGTGTACTCCTCATTTGACATGACATGATCTATTGCCATTGCCTCGTCTCGCCCTTATAATACACAACATAGTTTATTAGTTTTACACCCAAAAAATTGACATGGGATAAGGAATAGATAAAATAGGGAACCATGATTGCTCCCTTAGAACATATTGAGATGAAGTCATTTAGGATCAATTTATTTATCAACTTCCAAGCAAAATACATCATTTTGCATTGCTAGGCGCTAAATTAGGTGCACTTTGTGCTACCTTTTACATCCCAAATAGATTACATTTTTTGCCTGAAAGATGGTGCTAAATTAGATGCATTACATTTTTTGGCTGAAAGGCGGTGCTAAATTAGGTGCAATTTGTGCTGCCTTTTGCATCCCAAACAGATTACATTTTTTGGCTTAAAGGTGGTGCTAAATTAGGCACAATTTTTTACGCCGACTATGGCACCAACTACTGAACAAGGAAAAAAAATTTAAAACTTCTCATGTCAAGAAGGAAGAGATGACAGGAGAAAATAGTCACACGAAGGAAGAGATGACAAGAGAAAAAAACCACACGAAGGAAGAGAGGAAAAAAAATGGAAAAATGACACGAAGGAGGGCTACAAGCAAGTAGATCAGAAATTCGATTTAGTTTATTACACCATAGGTAACATTACAATTTTTTTTTCTCGTTCCCACAAATATTTAACAAAACAATGAGCTCGTGGTTTTGAATTGATTGTGCGCACAATTTCATTTTCTTTCTAATCAACGGATGTGACTCAAGCATGGGACCTATCTATGTTAACTCTCAATAAAACCACACTTTGCACCCTTTTTATCCCCCAAATATTACCATTCTATACAGGTGTGCAAGCGTTTATTTTTTTACAATACATTTGTTTCATTTTGCATATATTTATATCCTTTCAAAAATATTTATATTCTATACAGGTGCACAAACAATTGATTCATAGGCATTTAAATCCAAAAAGAGAGTCATTCAAGGTAAAACTTTCATACCAAAAATTGGATGAAAACTTTCATACCTAATAGTGTGTACTTCGTTTGCCTCCATAGACTAGACGAAAATAATTTTCCCTAGGTTGCCTCCAAATTTCAAGCAATAGAGGGAAGCAAACAAAGGGAGTAGACTCTGGCCACAACGAGGTGATTCATTGTCAATTTATAGATTTATGAATGTTTCCCTTGTTTCTTTCATTTTTACTTTTTACTTTTTTATTTTTAAATTTAAAAGAAGAAATTTAATATATATATATATAGGGACATGTGACTGACAAAGATAAAGAGGCATTAGCTTTCATATTGGGGGCAGAGGTAGTGAAAAAATTGGATGATGTGCATTGGACAATGCTTGCCATATAAAATATAAAACCAATCTAGTGAAGCCCTTGAAACATTGCAACCAAATCAACCATGTCAAATGGAATCAATTGATTCCCCAAGCAATCATGGATCGAGCAAAAGAGCCAGGAGGAAATAAATAACAGTAAACTCGAGGAATGTAGAACAAGGAGCAAAGGCTTCCACTATCCCACCCACTCCTAGGACACAGACTTCTTCCACCATGACAAGTTTTTAATCTTGCATTGGTACATTCAATAGAAAGATAGAATATGATGTAGTTTTAGGTGAAATTCAAATGACAGTTGTTGGAAAAGGGTTTGTTCATACATTGAAGGAATCATGCCTTCAACAATTCAAAGACCATCTAGATTTTCCATTCTAAAAGATACCCTTACACCTACAAAAATTATTTATCAATGACATGGAGACTGAATATGGCATAGGTTGGTCTGTGAAGAAGGTAAAGCTACGAATGTCTCAAAATTGCAAGATATTTCGGTGCAACCAAAAAAAGAAGATAAAAAAAATCTCTCTCGAGCTAAGGCTCAAAAAATAACCACTTTATGTAAGTGTCAAAGTGTGGAAAGATCTTGTAAAAGCATATGAGAAGTCCAAAACACAGAGGAAGTCTGGTGAGGAGAGTACGCAAGTATTTGAATTTTCTCATCAGATTATATCAAAATTATTAAACTATTTTTTAAATTTTATTTGTGCATACTTAAAATTGAATTGGTATATGTTTCAAGATAAGGCCTCCAAGGCTAGGCTTCAAAAACTTTGTGCCACACATCACAGTGGCTAGAAAGGTTTACAGGCCTTGATTTATAAATTTGTAAGTATATTTAATATGTTAAATGGTATTTTTTTTAATTCCCTAGGAAAAAGTAAATGATTGCATATCAATTAGTTTAACTAGTCCATGTGCCATGTTTTGGCAGGAGGAGAAATACGGCTGGCATCCAAAGCAATTTGAAAAGAAAAAGTTACAAAGAAAAAAGTGGGTGGATTTTTTAATCTGGATGGAGAATGCTTGGTATCAATAGTTGACTTTTAGTTTCAATAACTTAGTTGGATATTGTTGTGTTAATATCTCAATTTTTATTTCTTATGTTGGGTTGTTTATTCATGTCTAGGATGAGTTCTAAAGTGCTTCTCTATTGGCCCTAGATCCCACTCAATTGTCCCATTATTTCATGTTGAGGAAAAAAATATTGTTTTCCTTAAGGGCAGTGGATGACATTCATGCCTTATTTTCATCGCATCTTTTAATTAATGACCACTATCTTTTAATATCTCTTAAGTCTTCACATTTAAGTTATGAGTTGTATCATTTGATAAACTTAGTCCCATGTTGATTTGATTTATCTTATTTTCTCTCAAACATGGTATCTTAAGGAGTTCTTCCTTGAATTCATGTTTCCATTCTACTAAGTGATCCACATGCATCTTTTCCATCCTTCCTCATGATGTCACCATTATTTTAACATGTAAGAATGTTTTGATGCATATTGGGAGGCATCCTATAGATCTAATACATCCTTGTAGTCTACATCACTTGGCGTAGCTAACCAGCCACTTAATCTGTCCATCTAATTTTAAAAAAGGTAGTAAATTCCTATCTTCCAAGTTTAAAAAACTCCATAAATAAAGAAATCAATAGTAAAAAGCCTGCAACCTGATCTGATCAACATAGAGAATCATGTAATACTATATTTCTTAACATTCAAAAGATAAATGGAATATCCTTAACACCAAGTAGAGCTATCTAAAAAAGCTAACTAAAAACACAAACGTGCTCCCGCACAGAATGGCCTAATGGCTGGTTGTCATAGAAGTCAAACTACCGAACTAACAACACTGATCAAGTTAACATATATGTATCATTTGCATAAACAACTAAACCATTTATGTGCATAAATAAATAGTACAAGAATTTAGATGAACTCAATTCATCTAACTTTATGCCTCTTCGTAGGCATTCCTCTTGAATATCTGGTATCAAGTGCTCGAGACATCCCTATAGCTTTTACCTTTCATTTTCTTTCCTCCTCATTGTCAAACTTGTCTCCTTTTTCTTTATCTGCATTTCTAGCTTTGGCTTCTAATTCATCCCATGTTTTACCTTCCACCCCTTCAGAATCTTCTTCTTCATCATGCTCATCTAATTCCACAAGAGATTATCTTTTGAACCTTCCTCATCTAGTTCTGATTCCTCTTCTACATCAGAGGGTTCATATCCTTGATCTGACTCTTCTGAATTCTCAGAATCATAATCACTAGCTTCCATATTCAAAATTTCCCAACCACCATCTTCAATAAATTTTTTTGGATCATATGTAATAATCTTCAAAATTGGTTGCTAGTTCAAGTTCATTCTACTTTCATAATACTTTATATCCATGGATTTCAGCCATTCCTTTATGCCATCAAGCAAATATTGAGGAATGGTATCAATGCAGTTCAGCCATTTATCTTACTCGCTTGACAAATCCTTGAAAATATGCATTGATTTTATTTTTCTTGTCCCTCTCTTGTTGGTCTTCCTCAATTTCATCAAGATCATACATTGAACTTCTTTCCCCTCCTAAAGACTGCACCACATCCATGACCTCCACATAAAACTGGACATCCTTGGTCTTCTTGGTTTCCACGTCATGATATGGTTATGCAAATTAAAATGAAGCAAAGTAATCATCTTTCTTCCTCTTCCATGAAAACCAAGCTCTCTAAATGGTATATCAAACTCTAGTTCAAAATATTTTAGATGAGGCTGCTCCCTAACTCTCTTACTTGCTTGAAAAATCCTTCAAAATATACATTGATTTTATTTTTCCTATCCCTCTCTTACTGCTCTTCCTTAATTTCATTAGGATCATACATATACCTTCTTGCCCCTCCTAATATTTGTACCACATCCATTACCTCCACATAAAATTGGACATCCTTGGTCTTCTTGGTTTCTACACCATGATATGGTTATGGAAATGAGAATGAAGCAAAGTAATCATCTTTCTTCCTCTTCCATGAAAACCAAGCTCTCTAAATGGTATATCAAAATCGAGTTAAAAATCTTTTAGATAAGGCTGCTCCCATAGATCTCTTACTCCCTTGACAAATCCTTGAAAATCTGCATTGATTTTATTTTTTGTGTCCTTCTCTTGTTGTTCTTCCTCAATTTCATCAATATCATACATTGAATTTCTTGCCCCTCCTAATGTTTGGACCACATCCATTACCTCCATATAAAACTAGACATCCTTTCTCTTCTTGGATCCCACGCCATGATATGGTTATGCAAATGAAAATGAAGCAAAGTAATCATCTTTCTTCCTCTTCCAAGAAAACCAAGCTCTCCAAATGGTATATCAAAATCTAGTTCAAAATATTTTAGATGAGGCTGCTCCCATATCTCTCTTACTTTCTTCAAAAATCCTTTAAACTTTGCATTGATTTTATTTTTCATGTCCCTCTCTTTCTATTCTTCCTAAATTTCATCGAGATCTTACATTGACCTTCTTGCCCCTCCTAAATTTTGGACCACATCCATTACCTCCACATAAAAATGGACATCCTTGGTCTTATTGGTTCCCATTCCATGATATGGTTATGAAAATGAAAATGAAGCAAATTAATCATCTTTCTTCCTCTTCCATGAAAACCATGCTCTATAAATGGTATATCAAACTCTAGTTCAAAATATTTTAGATGAGGCTACTCCCATGGCTCTCTTACTCACTTGAAAAATCCTTGAAAATATGCATTGATTTTATTTTTCCTATCCCTCTCTTGTTTTTCTTCCTCAATTTCATCAGGATCATACATTGACCTTCTTGCCCCTCCTAAATTTTGTACCACATCCATTACCTCCACATAAAACTGGACATCAGTGGTCTTCTTGGTTCCCATGCCATGATATGGTTATGCAAATGAAAATGAAGCAAAGTAATCATCTTTCTTCCTCTTCCATGAAAACCAAGCTCTCTAAATGGTATATCAAACTCTAGTTCAAAATATTTTAGATGAGGTTGCCCCCATATCTCTCTTACTCGCCTAAAAAATCCTTCAAAATCTGCATTGATTTTATTTTTCTTGTCCCTCTCTTGTTGTTCTTCCTCAATTTCATCAGGATCATACATTGACCTTATTTCCCCTCCTAATGTTTGGACCACATCCATTACCTCCACATAAAACTAGACATCCTCAGTCTTCTTCATTCCCATGCCACTATATGGTTAAGCAACCATGGTGTTAGCAAGAAGCAATGAATAATTATGTGTTTTGGGGTTACCAGTTTGCAACTGCAAATTATGAAACCCAAGTGATACATTAAAATCCATTCCAACCTTCACAATTTTGTCATTTCTTGAATTCAAAAATAAACCAAAATCTCGAAACTCGATCCCTATTCATGTTCCTTCAGACTTTGTAAGATGAGAAAAAAGTTTAGGGCCATCTCTTTGAACTACCTCCATAGCTACCTTATATTAACATACATGAACATAATATTTTTAGATACATGAAAAGGTCACTTAAAAATAGTATAATCAAATTACAAAATGTCCTGAATAACTATTCATGGTTATATCAGCCCATCGCGGGAATGTCATAATTCGTTCCACTGATGTGTTTAATTTTGTTGAATCTATCGGTATATCGGGGAGATCACCTTAGGAGTCAGCCTGATAGGGTATTTTTACTCTGATAATAGGTTGTGAGTTATTTTCATTGGGCCATCAGTGGGGCTGTGATGGGGGTTCCACCGATGAAGCATTGATAGGCTGATGGTATTGAATTTCGCTAGGAATGGGGGAGACTACGAGATTTCAATTTTATGGGTGCAATGGAGGTTATAATATGGATCTGGTCAAAAAAAATTCTACAATTTGTATTGACCATAAAATTAAAGTGGTGTATATTTTTGGTATATGGAATGTATGTGAGGTAGAGGCTAGTGGAAAATGGCAGATTTTTCTAGTTCCATTGCCTTGAAACTCTGCATTGATTTTATTTTTCCTATCCCTCTCTTGTTGGTCTTCCTCAATTTCACCAGGATCATACATTGAACTTCTTTCCCCTCCTAATGTTTGGACCACATCCATTAACTCCACATAAAATAGGACATCCTTGGTCTTCTTGGTTCCCACGCCATTATATAGTTATTCAACCATAATGTTAGCAAGGAACAATGAATAATTATATGTTTTGGGGTTACCAGTCTGCAACTACAAATTATGAAACCCAAGTGATACATTAAAATCCATTCTAGCCTTCACAATTTTGTCATTTCTTGAATTCAAACTTAAACCAAACTCTCAAAATTTGATCCCTATTCCTATTCTTGTAGACTTTTTAAGATGAGGAAAAAGTTCAGGGCCATCTCTTTGAACCACCTCCATAGATGTCTTATATTAACATACATGAACATGATATGATTATATACATGAAAATTCCACTTAAAAAAGTATAATCAAAGTACAAAATTTCTTGAAGAACTATTCATGGTTATATTGGCCCATCGAGGGAATGCCATAATTCGTTCCACCGATGTTTATCTATTACAGCAATGTGTTTACTTTTCTTGACTCTATCAGTATATCGAGGAGAGAACCTTAAGAGTCATCCCAATGGGGTATTGTTACTCTGCTACTAGGTTTTGAGCTATTTTCATCGGGCCATTGGCAGGGCTATGATGCGGGTTCCGTTGATGAAGCATTGTTAGGCCGATGGTATTGAATTTTGCTAGGAATGGGGGAATAACTACGGGATTTCAATTTTATGGGTGCAATGGAGGCTATAAAATGGATTTGGTCAAACAAATTTCTACTGTTTGTATTGATCATAAATTAAAGTGTGGATTTATGTGGTATATGGAAGGTAGTTGAGGTAGAGGCTAGTGGAAAATGGCAGATTTTTCTAGTTCCAACACCTTGAAACTTTGCATTGATTTTATTTTTCCTGTCCCTCTCTTGTTGTTCTTCCTCAATTTCATTAGTATCATACATTGACCTTCTTTCTCCTCCTAATTTTTGGACCACATCCATTACCTCCACATAAAATTGGGCATCCTTGGTCTTCTTGGTTCCCATGCCATGATATGGTTATGCAAATGAAAGTGAAGCAAAGTTATCATCTCCTTCTCTGATGGCTGGAAGAATGCATGCTTAATGTTTTGATACATTATTTCAGATCTATCTTCTACTCTCATGGTTGAATATTGAAATCTATTATGGTGGGCCTCCAAAGTTCTAGTCATCTTTCTTCCTCTTCCACCAAATGTTGGCTTGATCCACAAGTCTTCCAGCCTAATTGCCTTTGTTTTTGAAAGCTCAAGTTTCTCCTGAATCACCAGTGTAGCTCTCTCTACCTTTTCATATTCTCTCATTGCTATGGATCGTCTATCGTATTTAATCATTTGTACCACATGGTTGATTTACTTTGAATCCTTGGATCTAAAGGAAATTTCCTTAACATAAATAATGCTATGGAATTTCAATATTGGCATGTAGTTGGCATTAAATCCGGTACTTGGAACATTGAAAATTATCCTTATATAATAATTCCATCCATCTTGGTGGCTTCTAACACTCTTGATGGTGGCTACATGAAAAGGACCCATGATGCCATGAAATATACTCTCTCATTTTTATTTTATTTTAGACCCAAATATTTACAATGTAACCAAGCACCCGTTAAGGTTAGCATAACCCAAAACGTGCATGAAAGAACTCTAACCAAGAATGTGCCCTAAAACCACTTAAGGAGGAGGGGCGGGCATATGGTCAGAGGATCCCTAGGATCTATTGAATCAAAGTTACAAATATTATAATTGAAAGAGAGAGTCTAAACCCAACACCAAAATTGTGCACTCAAGATCCTTTAATAGGCGAGGTGCTAACATATGGTGGAGTGCTAATTGCTAAGTTGAAATAACATAGGTGGATAACCAGCCATGAGAGAATTTCCTCACTACCACCAAACAGTGGGGGGGAAAGATTACAATTTAAACACTTTGTCTGCTGCAACAAGCATCCACTCAAGAGTGGGAATTCTCCACTTTACAGTGGGTAAGATGAGAGATACAAGTTTATTCTCCATAGTGGCGGTAAACCATCTAGGGGTACTTAATGTTAGCTTTAGAAATTACAAGTAAATGCAGCAATAACATATGGTTGGATTAGTACTACTAATTCGCAACCTTACAATCCAATAATCTGCAATTTACTAATATTACAATAATAGACAAAGCCACAATGTGTAGAATGACTATCTCAATCTAGAAAGCTCTTAAACATTGAAAAGGAAGCTAAAATCTGATCTCTTTGAAGTCTGATAATTAAAATCAGCAAACTAAAACTGTAAATCAGCAACCTGTGAATCAATGAAATGCTTATATTCTAATCAATTTACCTTTGAATTGTGTGAAACCTTTGGAGGATAGGCGCACATGCCATGATGAAGAAACAGCTCCAAAGACCCAACATTTATTTATTAGCACAATTCCCAATGCAAACAAGAAGGTATGGCCCTAGCAAGGGAAATTTTGCTAATAAAAAAATCATACACTGTGAAATAAAATCAGGAATTTACTAAGAAGGGTCGCCATGACCTTAGCAATGATATTATTGAATGCCCATAACGAGAATAAAATGATACAAGAAGTTGTTAACAAATTCAACTTTCAACTGTGTAATTATCAGCAACTTGATATCTAGAAAATACACCACAATTCTCCACTTTGAAGCTCAATATGTAATTCTAAATGAAGCACACTCTCAATCCATCATATAGGGAACCATAGTTTCAGGTCTGAAGAGTGGAATAGAATTTGCTAAGATCTCCCTTAGCCGGATTCTGGATTTCAAACTAGCAACATAACTTTTCTTTCCAAAACATAACATAATCAGCTCTCCACAATGCAACAATATATAAGTTTCAATGGGAAAATGAAACACTTTGAATTCCAAGAAGTCAAATCACTTCAACTTCCCAAGAGACGCACCTTTAACCATTCACTTTATTGTGAAATAATAAAACATTATCCCCTTCCCTTTAGGCGTCCATTTTACTTTGCAACAATAAAACATTTAATAAATCATTAAATGCTCAACATGACCCCTTAATGTCCCCTCTTTAAAAAAACATGAAGTTATTACTCCTAGGCATGGGGGTACAACTTAAAAACATGAAATTAACTAAGTATAACACTTAGTCCAAGGAGATAACCAAAACCAAAGCCAATATTGAAACTGAAGGATTGTCACAAATAGCATGATGACCTGAGCTAAACTGCAGATGATGATACTACCAACATTAGACTTACTAAAAATAGCCACTACCAAAAATAGTAAGTTCACTTCAACTCAACAGAAAGCCAAACTGAACTGCAAAAGATTGAGTTGCTGCTAGAGTGATACTGCTATAAATATACTTACCAAAATAAGCATATTGCTATAAATAGTAAGTTTGTCGAAACCACATCTATATGTCAACTACGCAATATCATGACTTACTATAAATAGTAAGTGTTCTCATTCTGCTTAGCCTACGAGTTTTTGGAAATAGGCTAAATCCAATTGTAGAGTGTAGGGCTAAATCGGGGACATTACAGTCCACCCTTCCCAAAATTGCTTGTCCTCAAGCAATGTAACCACACTCCAAGGAAACTATTTGATCCATACTATGAAAAGTAGGATCCCGGGGTCCCAAATCCATCTCTGAGAGAACCCACCAAGCTAATGCTGCATTACTTTGATCACACAAGAATTACCAACACTCCAAATCTGCACTAACCCTCCTTGTAACCCCAAAGAGTCACCATATCTGAGACCCAAACTGATAGACCTAGAAGAACTGATGTAAAAAATAACTTGTAGCATCTCATGTCCTGAAAACTCTAAGTAGTCAAAAACAACAAGACCACAATCTAACACATTCATGAGCAGTAAGGCAAATAATTTCCTCAATTCAAAAGCATGCTCCATATCATAACTCCTCATAGCACCAAGCAGAGTCATGACAACATATGTGACTCTTCCAACACTTCTTGCAAAGGAAAGAGCAACTCCTTGCAAGAGATCCCCCATCACATCCTCAAAAATCTGTGAAGATATATAATGCCTTTTTTGAAAAAAACTGATATAACTTAGATGACTCCATGAAAAACTTACAAATTTCACCTCATGAGTCTCCAATTGGTGGACCAAATCAGTTTCTAACTTACTGCCCCAAACACTAGTATAGGAGAAAACATAGAGAAGGCCACTGTTGAACATTAGAGAACATCCCATACATGAATTATGGCTACACTGTAACAATCTTTTTCTCATTTGAGGCTCAAAATCAGTCCTAGTAGAAGACTGGAAGGTCGGAAAATGGAAATACCAGCCAACTAACAGGTCTGATTTAGACAATTTGAAATCTGATTTATGAAAAGTCAGCATACCCAACAATCTGCAGTAGCTGCAACAAAAGAATTTCTCATTAAAATTGGCATAGTTGTTTATGAACAAGGCTGGTGGCTTCTTCAATAAAGGTCTCAATGCCACCAAAAACCATCTTCCAATCATATTTCCATTTGAGAACACCAATTTATGATCAGAAATAAAAAGCCAATAATAGGAAGAGAAGGTAGCAGCAATCATAGAACTGAAATTTTTACACTTATCTCTCCAACCAACCTTCTTTTTATGCTTACCATTATTCATTAGACAATAATTGGGATCCCAAATACTAACTTTCAATTGGAAACAAGTCCCAACACAAGAGTTGGTGATCTCAACAACATTTTGAAAACAATGTGCTGGTTTATCCCTTTTAGAATTTTCAATATTATCTTTTTGCCAAGTAATGCCAAGATCCCATACTATCAACAATGCAGTACCATTTCTCAAATGGGGGATTGTTCTCATATGAATCATCTGATTCTCTCATTCCATTTGAATAAATACTTCTTGAAACTCCAAGAAGTAATCAAAAAACCTATGTTCATTGAAGAAATGGAACCCAAAATCTTTTGTCATATATTGCCGGAAAAATTCCATGAACCCTTCATCAAATACAATTCTAAAATCTATCACTCTAAGAGAAGATGGTGATGAACTAAAATCTAACAAGAGTCTCACAAGCATCCTCATCAAAAAATAAATAAAACCTTCATCATCATGACCATCAACTCTTTGTTGATGAGCAATAAGAATGTCTTCATTCCTTTGTGTTCCAAGAGTTACCAACTCTTGTTGAGTGAATGAACTAAGAGCATCAGTAGATTCAACTTCATGCAATTCTCGTATCAACTCTCCAATGCTGGAAGACAAATTCAAATTCCCTCCTTCAATAATCTCTGAAACAATTCCTTCATCAATATTAAAAAGAGGATTTACATAAACCTTATTAGCACCTTCTTCATACAACAAGTTGTCAAAAGCCATAAAAACTTGTTGATGAGAGTTTGAATACTTTGGTTTCTCAGGATAGCATTCCAAATCATATGTTTCTTGTATGAGATCAAGCTCATCAAGAATTATTTGAAGCTCCTCAGCTCTTCTTTTGTTTTCTTGCTCCCATGAATAATGTACAACATAAATTTGATTCTCTGCTTCAATTAGAGTCTCATGCACTTCTTGCAACTTGGCTTTGCTAAGCTCGTTACACTCTAATGCCTTGTCGGCAATTTTGGCCACTTTGTCTTTAACACGAATGATGTGCAAAAGACTTGATTTGATTTTCTCCAAGGAAAACTTAATGAAATTCATATAAGAAATGGAAATGCAACATACATCCTCTCCCCTAGGCACAACATAAATCAAATTTTCAACATGCTGATGCAATTCACCAAGTTGTGACAAAACTTGAATTCCATTTTCAGCAGTTTGTGAGCTTGAACTGCAATCTTCATATGTTGGTTGAGATGTTGTAGGACAGGTTTGATGGACAAAAATTTCAAAAATCATTTGAGCTGCACTTCCCAACTTTTCTCGCATGTGATGGACACTCTTCATCATTCCATCCATATTGGCTTCCAATTCCTTAGCTTTTTGCCTTAGCTTGTTTTCAGGTGAAGAGAAATCTGCCTTATAACTACAAGCTTCACCTTCCATGTTGTCTTCTACACTTGATTCAAGAGAATTGATCAAATCAGCTTTGAAATGGGAAGTGACTTCAACTTCCTCCTTCTTCTTCTCCTCCTTGATTGACTTTCAAACCAGCATTCTTTGGAATTGTGAAAAAACAATTCGCTGGTTGAACACATATCTTCAACTAATCGAACTTCTCCTTCATTTGAATCTGCACTTATGGCCTCTTCTTGCATCTTTGTTTCAACTTTTGTTTCCAAAAGTTCTTTCTTTGAATCTTCAACATGAGGCTTCTTCACATAGGTCAACTCACTGTTCTCCTCAGTATAAAACAAGAGTACCTCACTAGTCTTCAAAGCTTCCATTGATACATTACATTCTTCTACAGAATGCTCGGATGAGTGCAAATCCGTGGATACCTAGTGACATTCATGATCATATACACTACATCATGGATCATTGCCGATATGATGCCTCTTTTCATGGTTACTATGATATGTATCATTTTCATGGCCTAAAATACCATATTATTTTTTTGTATCATATTGACATTTATCATTTTCACTTATATCATTTTTACATGTATCATCTTGACTTGTATCATTTTGAGTTACATAATTTATCATTTTTAATTATATCATTTGTACATGTATCATTTTGACTTATGTCAATTGTTGGACATGTATCATTTTGACATGTTATTGATCTACTGGCATATTTGACTTTCACTTGTTTTAATTATACATGATGATAATCTTATCAGTATTGACTTGTCAATTTATATATATTAAAAGTGGTCGATGATTAATTTTGGATGGATATTTATTACATATGATGATTTTAATTTACTACTCAGGATGGATGTTTTCAAATTCAATTAACTTATAGATATTTGACTCACTTGCTATAATAATTTTCTTGTTATTTCCAAAAAACACACCTCAAAGGCATGAAAAACACATAAAAATGAAGTAATTAGGTCACCATCTATAAAAGGCATCGACTGGTGTTATTTCTAAAAAATGCAAAGGAGCATTCTAGAAGTAGGTGTGAGAAAAAGCAGGTGGTGGAGCCGAAGACAGAGGAACTAGTGCAAGTACGAGCAATGAAAAGGTGTGGGAAGCTATAGCAGCAAGAATAATGGAGAATCCATTATTCTTGAACACTGACAAGCAACAACAATCTATCAAAGGTGAGATCACATAAAAAATACTACAGGCTTTACTGGCGTCATCTCATCCACTAATTCTCTAGGCGACCAAGAAAATTTTGGGGCCACAATTCATGAGGGCCTATCATAGGTTCAGGTTGAACTCAAAAATCTTGGCCATGTTCCTAGCAGTGTTGGTGCATATGGGTGTGTCGAAAGAGATGGGGAAGAAGCTCACATAGATGGTCTTTGTCCATGCTTGGTTGGGGAATATCGATAATGTAGATGAGAATAAATAAATACCAATGCCCCAAAACTACTACATGCTTTGGATGCATGGTAGGGATGTCATGAAATTCCCTTTGATTTGAACCATCGACCCAAAGGGTTTTTAGAAGTTGTGGGACAAGTGTGACCGGAATGTCTTCTTCATGCTCAAAGCAGCCAATCTAGTGACAAATCATCCAAGAGGGTAGGCAATCTGATATGTTGAGGATGAAGGGTTGGTAGACAAGATTGTGGCAAGGGACAATGACAACTGGGACTTTGGTTTAGGAGAAGAGTGGCACAAGGACAACGGTAGGGACCAAGGGGAAAAATCCAAAGGTGTGGCCCACCAAAATTGTGGTGTTGACTTCCCAATGATTGCGGACTACATTGCCTACAAGAAGTGGATAGAGACAAATGATGATGAAGATTGAAAAATTCCCAGCCTAGTAAAAGCTATATTTTGGTATACATATGATATAGTAGAAATAGGGGAAAGTAGTAGTGGATAGGAGTCAGTCCCGGTTGGTGTTGCCTGAGTCTAGAACCAAACCATTTTGTAACTAAAAATGTATCACCATGGGTAGGTAGGGTAAAGATTTCTGAAACACATGGCCATTTTTTCAAAGGCCTGCAAGTAAATTTTGGTCGAGAACTCATGTAAAAATAATTGTGAAGAATCCTTAGCAATGATTTAACTAGAAAAAAAAAACAATTATCTTGTTTTTTTATATACGTAATTATCTTGTTATTTAATCATATGAGTTAAATAATTAAATTACTTACTCTGTAATCATATGAATTATTTAAGAGGCATCACATATTTAGATAATTAAATAGAATTAAAACATATTAAATTAATAAATGGAAGCAAAACAAGAAGCATTTTTAGAAGATAAAAAGGAACCAACAATGGAAGCCAAACTAGAAGCAAAGAAGAAGCAATCTTGGAAAAATAATTGGAAGCAAAACCAGAAGCAAAAATGGAAGCAAAACTGGAAGGAACGCACGAAGCAAAACTGGAAACAAATTTGGAAGAAAAATCAAAAGCAAAACCGGAAGCAAAACTAGAAGAAAAAATGGAAGCAAACCTGGAAGAAAAATTGGAAGCAAAAATTGAAGAAAAACTAGAAGCAAAACTGGAAGAAAAACTAGAAGCAAAATCGAAAGCAAAACCAGAAGAAAAATGGAAGCAAAACTAGAAGAAAAACTGGAAGCGAGCCTGGAAGCCAAACTAGAAGCAAAATTGGAAGCACAAGTGGAAGTGAAACCAAAAGAAAAACTTGAAGAAAAATTGGAAGTAGAATTGGAAGCAATACTAAAAGAAAACCTAGAAGAAAAACTGGAAGCAAAATCGGAAGCAAAAGTGGAAGAAAAACCAGAAGCACAACCAGAAGAAAAACTGGGAGCAAACTAGAAGCAAAAATGGGAGCAAACATGGAAGCAAAACCGGAAGCCAATTTTGGCACCAGTATAGGCACTATTTTTGGCACCATTTTTCGGGACTAAATAGGACGCAATAACTAGCACCAAATTTCCAACGTTAAATCTAGTGCTAAAGAGGATGGTATAACTAGCACCAAATTTCCAATGTTAAATCTAGCACTAAACGAGATGTTAAAGACAGTGCAAAATCCAACAAAGAAATGAAGAAACGATTTTGCACCGTGAGATGGCTCCAATTGATGGTTTAAAATACACTAAAATATGGCACTCAAGTCGGCTCTAATTGTCTATTTTGTTGTAGTGACAAGGAACACATGACACAAAAAAACACACAACTAGTAAAGCAAGTGCAAGTCAACCATTAAGCAAGGTATCCACCTCCCAATCTTGGTGGGTATAACTAGGAAGTGGACAACAAAGCTAAGGGACGAGGCAAAATGCATTACTAGGACAAGGCTAGAAACTTCTTTCCCCCATTGAGTGTGTAAGGCTAGAGTGAGCTGAGATAGGGGATGGGAAAGAGCATGTAATAGTGAGAAGGGCATGTTTTATAACTATTACATGAAAAGGTGCATGAAGGTAGGTTAGGGGGTAATATGGTAGCATTCAGTATCAACGAAGTGATACTTACTTAGGATGTCGCACAAATGGTGACATTCATCACTTCTATGGCAAAGAATATGATGGTAAGAACAATGTGGTACATTAGAATCTGTATGATATATTACCAGCTAATTACGATGGGGCAAGGTGATGAGCCCTTTGTTTAAGAGGATGTATAATTTTCTCTCACATTCAGGCAGTGGATGGAGAGGAATCTTATTTTTTTCTAACTTATAGCATCACTTGCATCTCCTAGATTCCCCAATTTTGAAAGAGGAGACCAAGGCAGGGGACCTGAGATGATCAAAGGATTGTGTGTTTTTTTATTGTTGTTAGGAGAGGGCGATCGTTCCTTAGGAAGGAGAACATCCAAATTAGGAGGGGAATCAATGATCACTGTGCCATCTTCATGGAGCCTAATATAATTTCTACGAGGCACCCTATCATGAGAGGGACCTTGATAAACTATGCTCATTGTATGTTCATTAGGTGATAATTGTACATAAAAATTTTAATTTTGTGTGCATTTGTTATATCACCACCGTGATTGCTTAGGATAGTAAACCCTTTTTCATACGTCTGTTGAAGATTAATGGGAGGGTGGGTGACCTGGTTATGGTAAAATGGTGGATGAGTGATAGGATTAGAGTGACTACGCTCACCTTGCACAAGGAGCTTAGGTTCAATAATTGTTTTCGAATGGAGATAATCAAATGTATCTCAGGATGACATGTCGGCAAATGAGGGTTGTTGCATAGATGGGTAGAAGGTTGCATTGGCTTCAATATTGTCAAGGTAGTCATTGAGGAATTGATACATGCTAGCATCATCATCCACAATGATGTCTACTTTGGTAGGAGGACAGTCATTGGGAGTTGATTGAGCAGGAGTGGGTTCAAGGTCATTAGGATCAGTAGAAAAGGTGCAGTTTGACATATCCATTAAGGAATTGAGGGATGTCCATTAATTTTTGAAAGACATGGCCATGATGAAAGCAAAGTAATGACAAGAAATAGACTAAAAGAGAAAATCTGGAAATGGAAATAGAAAAATAATAACAGAAACAAAAAATGCAAACAATGTGTTGAAAAGGATAGAAATTGTTATGCAAAATATGCAAGAGGACTAGGTCGCCAGTGTGGTGACTTAGTCCTATCAGTGAATTTTTTGACAATTTTAAAAAGTATTGAATGTTTTTTCTAATGTTTATGTTGTGTCAATGCATGTACAAAATGAAAATGTAGAGTTTTTTGTTCTTTATCCAATAGAAATGAAATGGAAAGCGCAATCTAGCATGAACTTTTTCTACTACACCTTATACAAATCCTAGGATGCAAGCAATACAAAAAATTTAATGCAATGCAAGCTATTTCCTAAGATGAAATGCAAAAATAGAAAGTTAGCAAGTGGTCTATGGTCGAATTCACCAAAATGAACCACCAAAAATGAATATGGTGACTACCAAGGGAAAGAGGATTCCTTTTACTAGGCCCCTAGGGTTTTTCACCTAGGAGAACTTGGTGTAGGAATGGCTCTCTTTCCGATTTGGTAATTGCATTCAAAGGAAGGATTGGATTATGGTTTTGTTTTGTGTGATGAGTGTTGCTGAAAATTGAAATGAAATGATGCTAATCTAATCTATGAAATGTAAACAAAGAAAATGTGAACTAAATGCAAGCTAAACTATATGCCCTAAATGTATGTAATTCTGAAAGTAAACTGAGAAGTGAAGAGAGGGTGCACCTAGAAATGGAAATTTGTCGATGAAAATCTGTAGAATGATCTAGAATCAGCCCAAAATTAATAGAGGGACATTTATGCCAAGTTGGTTGACCTAGTCCTCCTATCAAGAAATTATATTGGAATAGGTTTTGAGGAAAAGGGTACCTAGAAATATTAAAACCCTATTTCAGGATTAGCATAGGGACAAGGTTGCCAATAGTGTTGACCTAGTCCTCCTGGTGCTTTTGGAAGATTTAGGGTCTGATTTTGTGGTTCCCAGTTGGTACTTTCCTTTTTTGCAACAATTTGTGTCTGAAACTCCCAAAAATGACCTGCAACTTGTCCTTTTACTCCTCCTAGGGTTTGATATCTTGATGTGACTTGAATGGAATGTTTGTACTTTCTCCAACACTTTGAATCTTGTTAAATCTAAGTACAACCTATAAAACACATGAAAAGACAAAGAGAATATCGGGGTTAAGGAATAGGGGTTTGCCTAAGTCAAACCCCTTTGATGGTAACTAAACCGAAATGAGATAGAAATCAAAGGAGAGATTCTTGAATGATAAACAATGTAAATGCTCATGAAATATTTTGATGTTGAATTCTGCAACATGCAAGAACCGGGTCCAATGGAGGTTGCTTGTGATGCCCTTATTCTTGATTGCTTGCTTTGGAAGCTTGACTGCAAGAGTACTTGTGAAGAGATGCAAAAATGAGCTTTGGAGAGTGAATTAGAAAGTAGGAGAGGCAAAATGAAGGTGAAAACCCTTATTTATACAATATATACCTTAATTTCCCAAAAATGCAACATGATAGGCTGACACTAGGGTTTTGGAGGAAAATTCTCGTTAGGTTTTTGTCTTAAATTTGAAATTTATGCCAAAAGGGACTAGGTCGCCCAAGGTGGCGAACTAGTCCACTTGGACAATTTAAAGTTGTGGTTGGAAATGAAATGATGTTAAATGGTGTTTATCAAGTATGCCTCTAGAAACACACTTAAGTCAGGCCTAAAATTACATTAAGGGGTCAAATTAACATGAGAAAAGGGTTAATTAGTTGATGATAATCCTAGGAAGATGTGATAATGCCTTACAACACTTCACAACACCTTGACACAAGACTTGGAAAGGGGTAAAAGGGTGTTGTTTAGGTGTATTGTGTTGAAAGGGTCTTAGAAAAGTGGGAATATATGTTACAACACTTCACAACACCTTAGTAAAACACCATTAGATTATTGTTGAATTGCAAGCTTTCAAGATTGAATCAAGGCAAAAAAAAGGCCAAAATGAGTGAAAATTTTCCAAACACTACACTTTTTTGCAACACACTATCAAAAGCTCGAATCTTTCAAATTTAAAAAGATTAACCCCTAAATTTAAAATAAATCTCCTAATTTTAAAAAGGGATTAAAAGTAAATCTTCTAAAGATTGTGAATAACAAAATTAAAGGGCAAAAATAATATTAACATTATACATGGATATTTTTAAATGATTTTTATATGTATAAAATGGAGATTTGAATATCTACTATGTAAAAGGGGGAATTAGGAAATATTTAAGCCTGAAAGGGGGGATATTGTATGATTTTGTAAATCATATGGTTAAAGTCCATATGGGGAGAATTTTATATATAAAAGGGGGTGAGAGTTAGGGAGTTTGGTATCTAGGTGATGGCTAAGAAGAGAATCATCTTGAAGACTCAAGTGTTTTTTATGTGCAACAGAGGAATGTTATGTTGCTACACTGTAGAGAGATGGAATTGTACATTGAGAGTTGCCTTGTAATTCTCTATGGATCATAATCAAGGATCAGTTACTCCATTGGAGAGGGGCTCAGAGAAATAGCCATAATGGTGAACTCCATTATCAATTTGTTTTTCTTCTCTTTCTCTTCTCTCTCTTTTCTATTCATCGGAGTTATTATGCTTTGTTCAATTTTAATCATTTTCAATTATGTTAATTCAGTTTTAAAGCCTTAATTAATCTTTGTAATAGTTAAGTGTTCATAGAGATTGTGATAGGTCATATTTCAGATCATTAGTTTACATCAATTTGAAATTCAAAACATATAGACCACTTTTATGTGGTCGAAGTTCAATTTTTTTGACTGTTGGTTGATTCCTTTATACAGTGTGACATAGGTTTGTGCTTTTACCTGTTGGTCTTGGGACAAGTTCCCAAGTTTGATTCTTCTCAGTTTGGATTAGCTCCTCTTCCATTTCCTTGATCTAATGCTCATTTTTGCATGCTTCAATCACTATTTTAAGTTCAACTTTAGAAATTAAACATAGATTGCTTGCTCTTCATCCATATCAGATTTTATCCTTGTCAACACACATTTCCTTTCGTCACCAATGATATGATCTATAGAATGATTCTTTTTAACATACTTCAGATTCTTAGGGATCATTTGTGAAGCTTTTTCCTCTTCAAGCTAAGATTCTTCATATGTTCTTCTAGTAACAACCATAATTCTAGATCCTTTTCTGATCTCACATCCATCATCCAGAAACATGAGATTATATCCTTTGCTACACATATTTCCAACACTCAAAAGGTTATGTCTCAAACCCCTAACACAAAGAACATAATTTGTATTATTCTTGCAATCAAAACTGATAGAGCCTTTTCCACATATCTTAGCAGATGTGTCATCAACAAACTTAACTAGGCCTCCTTCATATTTGTCAAGTTTAACAAAATTACTTTTGTCACCGGTCATATGATTTCAGCATCCACTGTCAATAATTCAATACTTCTTTTCTTTTCTAGCATGAAGATCAATCACCATAGCATTATGACCTACTTTCAGAGAACTTTCCTTCATACATCTCTTTGAGTTAGCAAAATTAGATTCAACTTTCATAGTCATGAAAAATAATTCACTATCATCATCATCCCCATAGTCAGATTCATCATCAAATACATTGGCATCTTCTCTAACATTAAATGACTTTTCTTAATTTTTTTACCTATTTTTTTCCTTGTTCTTGTCATTTAGAGCTTTTTTTGGACATCTTGAAGCATAATGACCTATCATACCAAAACTGAAATTTTTGAAAGGTAACTAACCTCTATATTTACCAATACCCTTTTTCATTTTTCTCACAAAATTTTCTTCTACATCATCAAGATCCTTTGGTTATGATTCCTTAGCCATTTCTAATTTTCTATCCTTATAATCAGTCTCAACTTTTGAATTACTTGGACCAAATTCTCTCATTTCAAAATCAAATATGGCACCATACAACTGATCTCTATAATATTTTCTTAAATCTTGAACTTCCTCAATAGCATAAACTTTATTACTATAAGATTTAGGAAGAGTTCTCAGAACCTTCTTTACCACTTCTTCTTCTTCAAGATTTCCACCAAGACCTCTAATGGACTTGACAAATTTTTCCACCTTCTACATGTATCTTGTAATGTTTTCATCTTTAGACATCCACAGGTTTTGAAATGTGATCTTTAGATTCTACATCTTATCTTTCTTGACTTCATCATCTCCTTCATAAATACTTTCCAACTTTGTCCAAATATCTCTAGCAGATTTCAAACTCATAAATTTGACAAGTTTAGTGTTAGAAAGACCACTCAAAAGAGAATACCTTTCTTTACCATTGTTCTCATAGGCCTTAATCTCATCATCAGTTTTCGGACCACTAGTAGGCATAGTATATCTATTCTCAATAGACTTCCAAAGTCCAAATCCAAGAGATACCAAGAAACCTTCCATCCTTGTCTTCCAAAAACCATAGTCTCATCCATCAAACAAAGGACTGCATCCCTCTTATGTGCCATCCTAGATCTACCTCTTGAGCAATTAATCTTTCTTTTAGGGAACCCTTCTTTGATACCAATCGTTGAATGCGGATAAGAAAATTGAGAGGGGGTGAATCAATTGTACATTAAAACCTCAAAACCCTCATAAAAATTCAGATCCACATCAACTTTATTAACCCTTAATCTTGTAGAAAGATTTAGCATGAAATAAAATAGTAGAAACTAAAACAGATCAACACCATGCACAATAGAACACTAGATTTATGTGGAAAACCAAAGAAGAGAAAATCACAGTGAGGATTAGCTCACAATATAAATTAATTGCAAAATTGAGTAAAAAATGGCTTATTGTCAGAGTGATCACTACCAAAAAGAAAGAAAGTTGCACTGCTAATGGCTCACTACCCATCTTAATGCAATAAAAAAGAAGAAATAAAAAATTTACAGTGAGAAACCCATCTTAATGCAACAAAAAATTCTACCACAATATTACCAACACATTTGTATCCTCTCTCAAGATAGTAGACACCTTCTACTCATTTCTTCTAGTGGTCTAACTCATGTAAGCTCACACTATACTTCACAAATTCATAATTCACAACTTTGCAATTTTTATCACACACTCTCTACCACAATTCTCCATCAACACAATACTTATTTATACCTTCTTCAACCTTGAAAAAATTCTCCAAGGTTGGATATGCATCTCAACCATGTAAATTTATCTTAGGTCAACACTAAGCATTCCCACAATGGAAAGGAATGAAGTAATACCACACCACTTCTTAACTTGGACCTAAATCATACACAAGCACCATTCCACACTTCCACAATCACCAAAGAAAATCTACAATTAGCGTAAACACTTCCTTTGATCTAAAGATGATTTGAAGACACCAAACATCACTTCAACACAATCTAGACTATTCTACCAATACCCTAAAATCCAACAAATTCCTTTGCAACAACTTCTACCTAAAGAATGTACACACCCAGTACATTCAAAAAATATTCCATACAATATAAATCAAGAAACAACCTTGCAAAACACAAAAACATGAAAAAGTTCAATTGAAGGTAGATATGGACCTTATCAATACACATCAAGAGCCGCAAGACCAAAAACCAAACTATGGAAAAATTCAAAGCAAAGCCATTTCTCCAAACACTACTGCAACATAGTTCATACATTGGTGAACACAACTCTCTCTACACAATGATCCAGACTAGGAAATTTTGGATATAGCATCTGTGAAAAATTCTAATCAACATATCTAAACCACACAAGTAGATATTCAACACAATTGAAATGTGGAGCAGAATTTGTTGGTGTAATTAAATGTTTTGTACCTTGTCCTAGGTCATAATTACACCTTAGTTAAGTTTCCTTAGGGACCACATAGGAGTTTTTGGAGAATTTCCACCTTTGGTGGACTTATCTTCTTATTACTTTATCACCTCCACCTTTCATGGACATATCATGTGATTAGGGTTCCACCTTTTGTGGTAGATCCACTATTTGTGGTGGTTATCACATTATCACCTTTCCACTTTAGGTGGAGTGATAGCTTTTCATTGTTGTCTCATGTCATAAGATTACGACACTTATCATAATCTTATGCACTCCTATGTTCTCACCTTGGCTATATAACCAAGGGGTCTCTCATTGTAAAATCAAGCAAGCATTATCATTGACATTGAATATAGTTTATTCTTGTCATATTATTTTCTCTCTTCTTTGTGCTTTCTATTTGGTACATAGATCTTGGCATCCATAGCCAATTCTAACATGGTATCAGAGTGGGTTGGGTGCCATTGAAAAGTCATTTTCTGAAGAGAGGTACCAGATTTGGGGAGGTTCCATTTTTGGCTCTTTATTGCAGGTTTATATTGGAGCTTGCTGGTGCAAATCTAAGCTCACCATTGCGTTCGGAAAGTTTGAGAAAGTCAATTTTTCCTTTTGTTTCATCCAAATCGGACATACAAGGCCAAATCTAAGAGGGTTTGAAGCTGAATTGTGGTTGCCAGATCCAGAAGGTAGCTACATTTTTGGAGCATTTTGGGTCAAATCCGACCCTGCCATTGCGTCCAGAAGGGCCAAAAACTCTAAAATCGACTGTCTAATCGTCCAAATCCGAGCAAGTCATTTGGTGAGGCAAAAAAAAAATTGCCCGAAGAACCGTACGGCCCCCAGGTCGCCATCATTACAACGGTATGATTATATTTTTGGAAAAAATTGGAAATTTTTTTTAGAAAAATTTAAAAAAAACATTCATGTTTTTTCTGGAAAATTTTATTGCAAAATTTTGATTTAAAAATCAAAAAGATTTAAAAAAATAAAAAATAAAATACAAAAGAAATTTATGCAGTCCGTAGACGGTACTATAGTACCAGGTTCTACGAGTGCCACGTGGCCATAGGTTTGGCCCCCTCCGCCCCTCCGTTTCACACTTCCCCGCGGGCTCCTCCAATTCTGGCGACTTGCATTTCAAACCACCGGTGACCACCCTCATCCGGCATCAGCATTTGAAGATTCCAGCAAATAGGAATATTCAGGCTGCTACAAATACCGGAGGCTGAGTTTTCGTAAACTCTGGCACATCTATCAAATATTCCAGGGGCACCCTAGAATATTCTGTCAGTTTCTTCATTATCCGGCAGGGAGCACTTTTCCTTTGACGGGCGGGAAACTGTCAAATTTAATGGCATACAAAGATGACGTCAGTATCGCGTCATCGATGACGTCAACACTCTTTCGGAAAAATTCTACCCCTCACCATTTGCATTTTGATTTTTGAAGGCGAACTTCAGAGGCCCATATCTCAGTCATTTTGGCTCTTTTTTTCGAGCAATTTTTTTTTATTTGGGCTAAGTTTTCATGATCTTCACAATGGTGCAATCATTTTTTGATTTTGGCTTCTGGTTTTTCCAGAAATTGCAGATTCTCACAGGTGTTTCTGCTTCATCCTCATCTTGGGAACTTTGGGAGCCCATAACTTGCTCCTATGGTAACATTTTTGAGAGCCATTTTTTTTGAAAGTGCATGATTTTTCCTGTACTTTCTAGTGGTGTGATCAGATTTATTTCATCTATTGTAATTTTTTCACTATGAGTTTGTGGCCTATTTTGGCAATTTGCATGTACCAAAATCAAAGTCCACTTTTCTATTTTTGGCAATGGCAATTGTAAACGCACTAGGTATAAAGTGCCAAATCAGATATTGCTTGGGGGGTTCTTGATTGAGTGATTTGGGGGGGGTCTCTTGGTGCATATTTTTGATCTGTTTGCTTGTGCTCTCTCATTTTCATGGATCATTCTAAGGTTCCTTTGCTCACATCATATAATTATTCAACATGGCATCAAATTGCATGGAGTATTCTAATGATAGAAGGTGACACTCTATATGTTGAAAATAAGGTACCTGAACCTACAAATGTAGATAAAAAGTTAAAATGGATGATCAAACATACCAAAGCTCTTGGATGTCTTCATAGACTTGTTTCTCAAGATTTTTTGTTTCAGATTGAATCATGTAACAACTCTCATGATGCTTGGGAAAAATTGAAAACATTGTATGGTACTACAGATGAAGTAAGAGGTTATCAAATTGATAATGACCCGATGAGCCTTGATCCTAAGAACTTTGACAACATCCTAGACTACATCACTAAGGTTAATGATCTAAGAGAGCAATGTAAAGCATGTGGAATTGATAAAAAGGACATTCAATTGGTCTACAATACAATGAACAAACTTGGTCCTGATTTTGCTTCTTTTGTTTCTAGCTTTCATACTCACAGAGTGACTATGGGGTCTGTATATACTACACCTTCATTTGAATCATTTTCTGAGATGTTGATACATGAGCAACAAAAGCTTATCTCAATGGGTTTCATCAAGACTAGTAAATCTCAGGCATTGCTGGTTAATCAAGTGAAGGAATCAGAATCAGATAAGAAACATAAGAAAGCAAAGAATAATCCACATTCAGATCAAACAAAGAAAAAATCATCTTTCAAAGGGGAATCATCTAAGAAGGAGAGGCATTTTTGTGCATATTGCAAGAAGGATGGACATGAAGAACATTATTGTTATAAGAAGGACATTGATGAGTTGAAGAATCTTCTCAAAAAGAATCAAATTGATTTTCCTTCTAGAATGTCTGAGTCACCTTCTTCTCCTTCTTCTTCAAAACAGTCTAAGGGAAAAGTTCATTTGGCATCTACATCAGGAAATAAAGGTCAAGCTCTTTGTGCTTATTCAAGTCCAGGATCAGGTAGATGGCTTCTAGATTCAGGAGCATCACATCATATGGCATCTTCACAATCTATTTTCTCTTCATTTCACCCTTGTTCTATGTCTCCTATCTTGATGGGAAAAAATACATACATGAGTGTAATAGGGAAGGGATCTATTAGTTTTGGGGATAACACTTTCCAGGATGTTTTGTGTGTTCCTCATTTGATGAACAATCTTCTTTCCATATATCAGATTACACATGATGGAAATGGGAGAAATGTGGAGTTCACACCTGATTCAGTCATCATTCAAGACTTGGAGAGTAGAGAGATTATTTCTACTGGGGTGGTTGATCATTCATCTCGGTTGTATACCTTTGCAGATTTTTCTTCTGATGGTGACATTGTTCCTTTGATTGTTGATCACACTTCTAGTGTGAATTCTGAGGAGACTTTTGGCTACTTGAACTTGGGAGTTCTCACATCAGATCTAATACTTGAGCCATGCATTTCATCTCCTCCATCTACTGTTGCAGTTGAGGATGCTTGTGATTCCACAGTTTGGGTTCCTTGTGTTTCAGTGTAGCAGGACATACATTGTCTTCCAGATATGGCTACTTTGGATGACTTCTTGACAGGTATTTCAGACTTGTTTGTGGAGTCTCATCTTGCAGATTTGGGGGACATCATTGATGACATTCATCTTCTCTTTGATGAAGATTCTCCTTCTTTAGTTGTTGTGAGGGAACACTCTAACCCTCTTGTTCATTCTCTACATGATCATTCTTTGCAGTTTGACATGAGTGTGGATACTTTTGGACAGCATTTGGAGGAGGCTTCTTTGTCTTTGGAGGGGATATCATTCTCTTTGGATCATGTTCTACATTCTTCTCTACTAGATGTTGGATTGTACTCTTCAGCAGTGTGGCCTAGAACGCCTGTTTGGAGTGTGTCAATTTTTGACATTGACATGGAGACACTTGAGCATGCTTCAGAGACATCATACATCCTGCATACATCCTTGGTTTTGTTTCTTCCTAAGGGGAGGAACGTTGTTCGACGAGATTGGATCATCTTCAGCATTCAATGTCGAGCTTCTACCATCATTGCAGGAGACTCAACATTGGGGGGGGGGCTGCCTTGTCTCTCTTCTACTTCTCTCTTATGGGGGGGGTCTTTTTCCTCACATGGGGTTTTTACCTTCTCATTCATGATTGAGAGCATTTCTATCTTTCATTTCATCTCTCTTTTGGGGAGGAGTTTTGTCCCACTGGGTTTTCTCCTTTTCTCCGTTTGTGAGAGATTGCATTGCATTTGTACATGGGTACCTAACATGGCCCAGTTGTCGGGACCCATCTTGCATTGTTTTCATTTGTGTACATTCTCCCTAAGTTGCACTTGAGGGGGGGTGTTGGTGTAATTAAATGTTTTGTACCTTGTCCTAGGTCATAATTACAACTTAGTTAAGTTTCCTTAGGGACCACATAGGAGTTGTTGGAGAATTTCCACCTTTGGTGGACTTATCTTCTTATTACTTTATCACCTCCACCTTTCATGGACATATCATGTGATTAGGGTTCCACCTTTTGTGGTAGATCCAGTATTTGTGGTGGTTATCAGATTATCACCTTTCCACTTTAGGTGGAGTGATAGCTTTTCATTGTTGTCTCATGTCATAAGATTATGACACTTGTCATAATATTATGCACTCCTATGTTCTCACCTTGGCTATATAACCAAGGGGTCTCTCATTGTAAAATCAAGCAAGCATTATCATTGACATTGAATACAGTTTATTCTTGTCATATTATTTTCTCTCTTCTTTGTGCTTTCTATTTGGTCCATAGATCTTGGCATCCATAGCCAATTCTAACAGAATCAAAGTGCCACATTGTACACTAGAACAACTTTGCAACACATTGTTTCCTCTTTTATTCATTTATTTTCAAAATAACTTTGAAACCAAGCACTAGACACACATACTCATTATCTTTAGCACTTCCTCATCACCACTAAGCTCATCTACAACATAGCCATACATCCATACACATAAGCTTATCAAAGAAACACTAGAGATTAACACCAGTAGCACTTACTAATGACAACATAATGAAACTAATCAAAGCAACATCACCACTTCTCAATCATCATCAGTTGACATTAATGACAAGACAAATATAAGCTTGTTCACATCAATGAAAATACCAACTACTCATACTTGCAACAAAAACCTATTGTTTTATCCCTTCCAACTTACTAAAAATAGTAACCCTAACAAAAATCAGAATAAACATTTATTTTTTATGCAAGATTGCTCTTACACCTTGGATGCTCATACATCAAAAAACCAAGATAAAAATCAATAGGATGAGAGGAAATGACAAAAATAATTAACTGACCCTTCTTAAATAATTGTAACACATCTTCGAAAGAGATCAAAGATGGATGTAATTTCTCTTATTGAAGGGTTTGGTGAAGATTTCTACAATCTACTCTACTATCTAACAATAGTGAAAATTATTAATTTACTCTTGAATCATATTCCTAAAAAATTACATGTGGATTTCAATGTGTTCACTCCAGTCATGATGGAGCAAGTTCTTCAATATTTGTATTACATTTTGGTTGTTGCATTAGGTGACTAATGACTTCTAAAAATTGATACCAAGATTAGTGAAGATATTTTGAAGTCAACTAGCCTTAGTAGCAATATTAATATAGCTCTAAAATACTTAGCCTTGGTCAAAGAGAGAAATGAAATGCTACTTCTTTCTTTCCTAGAAGATGGAATAAGAACTAATATATAAACTATATCCAAATGTGGACTTGAAACCATAAAGGTCATCAATATAATCATATTTGAACATATGAATACTACATAATGAATTTTGTAACTATGAGCACCATGTATGTAATCTATAATTTATTTGGATAACTCCTAATAAATTTGTGACACTTTATCATGAATTGTTAAACCATTCCAACTAAAAATGAAATGCTAAGTGTAATGCCCTAACTTTGACCATAGGGTAATAACACCATAAATTATTTTGCAACATTAACATAAAAAACTATTGATATTTCAACCATGCAAATACATGGTAACATGATATACACATTGGGTGATGTTTCTCATCCAAAATCACTATTGACACATCCCCTGAGGGCGAGGAGACAAAGGGAGAACATAATCAGGTGAAAGATGACCCTAGCTACCTAGGTCATATTTGAATGCATTTATCTTTGAGTTAATATTACTCTCATTATATTTCATTCTAAATGTATATTAAATGTATTTAACGATAACATGGCCAAAAAATAACTCCTCATCAATATTTGATGGCTCAAATCCCTATTCATTAATTGAAGGTGAAAAAAGATTATATTTAATTTTATTTATTATATATATTTTTCTAAATTCAATGTTAAGATTCAAGTAATAATTTTATATATAAGATACCTTAAATTAAATAATTGACAAGAAGATTCTCATCTTGAAGGTAGTCCACATATTTCAATAGCTCTAGAAATTGACTCTAAAATAATGCTATTGATAATCCCCTATGATGAAGCTCATGGAAATCGTTGATATGATGATAATTGAAATGCTTGAACTAGTAGTGTGCTCTAAAATTAATTAGTAACATCTCCTAGGTGAGGCTTTTGATAGAGAGGTGGTGCTTGTGCTCCTCTTGGCACCACCATGTAGAGGTTGTGTGCAAGTGATTTTCTACTTTAAGTTGCAAAACCAAATGAAATGCAAAAGAGAAAACACAAACAAACACTCAAGATTATCCTAGGTTGAATCCAAACAAAACAATAAAGAAAAGGAAATCTTATACCTTTCTTGGATTGATGAGTTGGTTGCCCCTTCTATGATGCTTGATTTTATGCTCCCTTGATGGAAAATAAATGCAGATGTGGATACAAAATGGAGTGGATGATGATTGCAATAATGGAGATGGGTATTGTGATAAAGATGGTACGTAAATGCAATAAGAGCTTCAATGGCTACCATAATGGAGGATGAAAGTGCTAAGTGATTGAATGAGAGTGAATGCAAAAAAGATCTAACTCTTGTCTAATCCCCTTAATTTGAGACCAAGTCTTCCAATTTAAAGAAGAATGGATGGCTAGGATTTAACCATCATGGACAATATGGAGGGTTATGGTGAGTTGAGGACTCAAAATTCCTCACATCTTTCCATGTGGAAAGTGAGGTTTGAAGAGGAAAAATGACATGGAAAAGGACATGTGAGGTGGAGGTACTTGCAAGTACCTTAGGATTAGGAGAGGATTTCCTCAAAAAGGAAATCATTGTACCCATATGGGGTTGATGGTGACAAGTGAGGAATTTTTAAAATTCCTCTCTTGTCAACATGGGGTTGGGAGAAGTTGTTGGAGAAAGAATCGTTAATTTTAAATTCACATGATTGGAATTACCATGTGGATAAGACAAGTTCCTCCTAAAGGAGGTCCTTGTCCCATGTGACTGATGTGACTTGTCACATGGGGAAGAGGACAAGGGGGTGAGAAATGCATGGGATAAATAAATGTGAATTTTAAATTCACATGGGGAAGAGGACATGGAAATAAAAATTCAATTTAAGGTTGTTGGGAGAATAAAATGGAATTAAAAATTCCATTGGGATATGACAAGAGTTGACTAAAGGACTGATTAGACTAGTCAATGAAGGATTAGAAGAGAGTTAGGTGGCTAATGATGATTAGGAGCCAACTTGAAAAATTTGGAGGATGTGACACATCCTAATCATGGATTAGGGATGTGTCACATCCCTAATGATGGGATTAGGAGATTTATTAGTACTAAGTGTGGATGGGACATAAAGGGAATTAAATAAGTGGGTTATTTATTTAATTCCTTGGAAGAAAGAGATAAAGGGGTAAGGTATTTAATTATTTAACTAAATACCTTAGGGATTTGGAAGACTTTAGGGATATTAATCAAATATTGGCGATATTATTTAATTAATGTGGGTAGAAGGATATTTAGACAAAAAGGATAAATTTGACTAAACATAAGTGGTAAAATTTAGATGTCTATAGAGGCTATGCTTCAAATAAATTGTATCACAAATCATGCTCTTGGATTTCTTGTATATGCACGTAATCTAAAGCACCTATCAAGATTGATAAGCCGAGACTCAACCTCTATACAATTTTTGGATCCCTCAATATAGGTGGATACAACCATAGAAACTATTGAATCTAACTGCCGACATCATGGGATGCTCTACCCTCACTTGCTACCTCTAGTTGAGGTAATTCTGGTGGAAGATCTAGGTGGACTAATCTCCTCTCTCCCTCATCATAATTCTCATTATGAATGTGAGGGGAACTCTTTCTATGCTCTTTATGATCTGATCCACATAAACTTAAAGATTGTTGTGACTACTCATGTTGAGAACCCTCCTCTGCACCTATTAGTCTAGTGTGAATTACACTAGTAAAATAATCTAATATGTGGAGGATTTGGGAATTAAGGTTTGGTGGGGGATCCTATCAAGGTGCCTCAAAAATATGTCATTTTGTCAGTGGTGTCTTAGTTCACCCTCTCTTTGCACCACATTTGTGTCCATGACTATGACCCTTCCACGTCCTAAGCAGCATCGTACATGATAATGCCATAATGAAATATCAATATGGTGAACACATATGCCCAAAGTTCCCAATGTTGGAACGTAGGCTTCGATACCAAATGTAATACCCTAAATTTAATAATAGGTAAGAACATAACCATCAATTGTTTTGCAACATTAAATTTCACATGATGACATGTCCCCTGACGATGGGGGATATGGAGGGATAATGTACTTGGGTGAAAGATGACCCTAGTGACCTAGGTCATATTTAAATGAATTTATCTTCGAGTTAAGATTATTCTCATTATATTTAATTCTAAAGGTATATAAAATTTATTCAATGATAATATGGCCATAAAATAACTCCTCATTGATTTTCATCATTTAAATCCATGTTCATTAATTATTGGTGAAAAAATATTACATTTATTTGTATCTATTATATATTATAATTTCAATGATAAGATTCAAGTAATAACTATAAATAATTCTTTAAATTCAACAATAATTATAGGTTTGTGTAGCCTGAGAGTGTCAAACAAAGCCCTTTTGGCTAAGCAGGTGTGGCATACCTTCTCTGAAGTTTGGAAGTGGAATTCTATATGGCACAGTAAATATTTACGGGGTGTTGCTTCCTTCAAAGATTTCCTTAGTAACCTTTCCCTTCCTTCGGGTTATTCTCTTTGGAATAATGTTATTATGGCCAGGGATCTTTTTGGGAAAGGTACATTGTGGAAGCTTGAAGATGGGGAAAAAATATTGTTCTGGGAAGACAAGTGGGTTGGGAATGAACCTTTTTTGTGATTTCCCGGCCTTTAGGATTCATATGGAGGAGTGGAAAGCCAGGTTTGGTATTTTTGTTGGGGACTATTGGAGAATTGATAAGTGGGCTTGTATTTCTTCAATCGGTCTAGACCTCTCCCACCTATAGTCTATTCTTAATTTCGTTGTCCTGAATCTGAGGAGCTAGGGGGACCATTTGATTTGTAAATTATCTCCCTCTGGGATTTATTTTGTCTCTTTGGATATTGCTTCTTGCTACCATATTTACCACCCTCCTATTTGGGTGAAGGCCTAGGTGCCTAACCTTATACCCAAAATCAATATTTTTTTGTGGATCCTACTCCAAAATAAAATCTTGACTAATGATAATCTTTATATGCATGGTTTTTCTTTTCCTAAAAAATGTTATCTCTGTTGCACGGATGCTAAAAGTGTTTCACATATTTTTTCTTTGTTGTCACTTTTCCTATAACATTTGGTCCAGGATTTTGAAGTTGTGGAATCTCAATTGGGTATTTCCTAGATCTATATGGGATTTCTATTGTCAATGGAAGGTGCCTTCAAATAATTAGGTGTTGAATTTTCTCTGGAAATATATCTTCCCACACATTGCATGGGGAATCTAGAAAGAGTGCAACAATATAATCTTTAGGTATTTTGCTCTCTCAAAGGATGTGGTTTTTGAGAAAATCATCAAAGCGGTGAGAGAGAACTTCAACATGCTAAACTATAATTTGAAGGCTAAAGGGAAGAACAGATGCCAAGACTATGATCTCAAATTTTATGAGGTGTGGTTGATCAAGGCCAATGTCTCTTATGCTCTTATACCTATCAAGGGGGATAGGTATGGTATCTACTGGAGTCTCCCTCCCCCTGGATGGGTAAAAATCAACTTTGATGAGGTGGCCAAGGGTAATCTTGGGCCAGCTGGGTGTGGGGGAGTGATAAGGGATGAGAATGGAAATTTTATTTCAGTAGTGGCACTCCCCTTGGGCACCCAGACCAACCACCTCACTAAAGCCATTAGGGCTTACCAATTCCTTAACCTTGCTCAGAAATTGAAGTTCAAAAATGTTTGGATTGAAGGGGATTCTAATAAAATTATTCAATGTATTAAAGGATTTCAAAAGCTATCTTGGACTATAGAGAATTGGATGAATTTGTCTAAGGAATTTATTAGATCTTTTGAGAATCACTTTGTTACCCATGTCTATAGAGAGATTAATATGGTGGTGGATTTCTCTACCAATAAGGGAGTGAAGGCTAATAATAAAATGACGTGGCAAAGGAGTGATGGATTAGAGGTTGAGCTCATGGCCTTACTTATATATTATCGTACCCATGGGAAGGTTCAATTTCCCCTAACAAATAATGATTAATGTGAAGGCATGTGTTTCTATGCAAACTTGGAATTGCTTCATCATCATCTTTCTTCATGGGCTAGAGTTCCATAGAATTAATTGCCTCATTAATATTTGGTGTCTTGCATGCTTTCTAAGCATTTTGGTGATCAGGTGTAGTGGCCTTCTAGATTTTTTGAAGAAGGGTTGCATCATTGACAGAATGGGAGGTGAACGCTACATGTTGGAATTGACAGATTGCAAGAAGCTAGAGAATAATGAGAAATTGTGGTAGGTGATAGAGAAGGGTGGCATCACAAGCTAATTGGAAAAGCTTCATGGAAGGGATCAGAAGGTCACCAAGCTATTTGCAAAGGGTTGGAGCAATGGTAAGAAAAAACTCTTCGGGAGGAAAGTGGCGATTGATGAACAACTAATTTATGATGTCACTGGGATGTCAATGGATGGGCTTAAGTTCTACAGGGACTAGAAGCTCTCTAACTAGGTGGTTAAGAATTTTCCTAAGTCCGACAAGGAGAGGGAGGATCTACTGAGAGCTACCAAGAGTAGCTATGACTCCACTAAAATAAAGTTGCTCTGGCAGGAGGTCTTGAGAGTGATAATGGAGTATATTACTTTGGACAGTAGATATACCAGGGTTCTCAATTATCACTTTGTGCTCCTGAACCATTTTCGGCACCATTTTAGGGTTTCCCTTCCTTTCTATCTCTCTACTTATTTAAATGTGAATCTTCAGGACCATGTTTCAAAACCGGTGAGGTACCCCATTGTACATGAGGGTTTTCTTTTTCTCATTTATGAACACTTTAAATCAATGTCAGTTATTTCCCATCAAACCCGTTCTCCACACTCTATTTTTGATAAGGAGGAGTTGGGTGATAGCTATATGGATAAAGATGAGTGGGATATTGAAATGGAGGAGGAAGAGTGCCTTGTGAGGGCTAAAAGGAAGGGTAAGACCAAAAGTAAGCCTAGAGCCTATGCCCTTCCTAAACCTAGTGGGATGACTTCTACTAGTAGGGTAAAATTCATCTTCTTGAGGTCTAATGTAACTAAAATGAAGCTAAAAGGTACAATCAGTGTTTCTCCTTAGGGGAAGGGCAAGAGAAATATTGTGGATGACCCCTCTTATGCCAACCAAGAGGAATCCCAGCATACAATTTCGTCTAAGAATTCTAGCTACCCACCTATGGATAGGTAGGATAGACCTCGGTACCCCAATGACCTCCTCCTTAAGGAGGATGATCACTACTTCAAAGTTGATCATGAGTACCCTCTTGATATCCTTGTAATTTCCTACAATGGTTTTATGGATTTTTTTCGACTATTTAGGTGGGCGTTCTTTGAGATTAAGGAGATAAAGTTAAATCAAAGGGCCTTTAACAACAAGCTGGAAAAGAATGAGTTGATTGAAAATACTAATAAGGATAAAGATAAAGCCAAGGATTTATGGACGGAAGATGAAAAGAGATACATGATGGAGTGCCTAAAGAAAACTATGGAGGATTTGCAACATTTCAAGAGGAACCACGATGGCAAGCTTTCAAAAATGGAGGAAAAGCTAAAGAATGTTAAAGATTCAATTCATAACACTTTGGAAATGAGCCACAAAATCCTGAAGTCCACTACTAGTACCATGAATATGATGGTCGAGAATCTAGAAAGGGTTCATAAGGTAAAAACTATTGTGGACGTGGAAGAAGATAAAGAAAAAAGCCAGGTTGAGGGTGCAGGGCTGAGCAAACGTACCAAAGCCAACCTAAAAAGTAAGGCGGATAAGACCCCCATGGATATTCAGGAGATGAAGAAAGCAGCAATCAATATGGACAATCTAGAAAAAGAAGTTGTTGATATCTTGATAAATCTAGCTTAGCGGCTACTTTTTTGTTGGACTCCTGCTGATTTTATGTTGTGTTGTCTCTATGCTGGTCTTTGGTTTTATCTTTGCAGGAAGCTTCTTATCTTTTATGTTGAACTTTCATAAGCATTATCTTTACTTTATAGTTTGTTAAAGGGTTTCGGGGCCCCTTCAAAACCTACTTTCCCTTAATCAAAAACAATATATAATTATAATTATATGTATAATTATATATATAAATATATATATATATATATATATATTTATAAATAATTCTAAATATGAATATATGAATATAAATATATATAATTATGAATGTAAAAATATATAATTATATATAACTATATATATTCCCTTGTTTTTATTTTTAAAGATTAATTAGATATATTTAATTCCCTTCTTTTTTATTTATATATATATATATATATATATATATATATATATATATATATATATATCTTAACATACTTAAAACTATTGCACATGTTTTCATTGATGTCAATAGAGTTGTATTGTGAAAGGTTGCATGTGATGTAAACAGCGTGGTGTTCAAATGTATTGTTAGGTGAAGGATTTCGTGTTGCAAGGTGTGCATCCTTTGTCTCCTTGTGGTGTGCAACACATCACTCAGGTTTTTGACATGGCTTAACCGCCTCCTGTGGATTCATTAACTCTATAGTTGTATCGATCATTAACAGGTCAATTTTTTGGTGCAACGATAGCCATTTGTGCAACAATTGGTATTAGAGCTTGGGTCATGGGTTTGAACGCCTCGCTTGTTCTAGGGGGATTATTTCAAGGTGTGTGAGCTTGGTCTGCTTGTGTTGTGTAGCGTAATACTTGGTTTTGTGACATGGCTTAAACACCTCCAATGGATTCATTAACTCTAGTGCTTGTATTGAGCATTAACAAGTTGATCTTTTGATGCAATGGCAACCGTCTGTGCAATATTTGGTGTTGAATTTCACAAGCATGTTGTACATAGTTGTACCACATCTTCTATTATTCACGAATAAGTGAAATTTTATAGGTGGAAGTGTATGTAGTGTATGGCAGTGTGAATTATGTATTCTTTGTTCCTTGAGGTAATGCATTGGTGAAAGAAACTACGTAAGTTTTAATGTATTCAATGGATTAGGAAGTTGTATTGAATAAGGTTAGGAGAATGCTCTGCATTCCTCCATATTTGAAGATATGGCCTTGCAGTTTGGAAGTTAGATAGAGATAGGTGTGAAGTATGTATTTTCCTATTTTAAAACCATAGAAGTTACCCTAGAATTTTCCAAAGCTAGCAAAGTGAAGATGATGAGGGTGCAACCCAAGACACAGAAAATCACACAGAAAAAAAAACTAACAAATCTTATTATTTTCAAAGTATGAAATTATTACATATAGAGGATCTCCAATCTTCAAGTTCTGCAATACATGCAAATTACAGAAATTCCCCTATTCACAACATGCGATCTTCTTTCCCAAAAACTACTCACAAAAATTAGAAACTACCCCATAAATAGCCCAATTCTCCATTTGGAGCCAAAAACAACATTCTAATTATGCACAAACTTCCGGAAGCCCTAACTCAAGATCTAACCATCGGATCTTCAATGATAATACCTTTTCGGAAAGGTCTTGTGAAAATGAAGTGTCAAAAGGTGGGGCCTAAAGGCTAACCACTTTCATTTTCTACCAATTTTTGGGCCCATCCGGAGCCTTTAAATCCCTCAAAATTAGCTCCAAAGATTTTGTAGGGCAAAAAGCAAAAACTGAAACTTGAATAACTTTTGAACCAGGAATGATCTTCACCTGATTCTTTCACCAAAGTGTTTATTATTCTATCTTGAAGCTTCCCTTAAATTTCTATCTCCTCATGCCTTCAAAATCATGCATGCTAAAAATAGCAATCGAGCAGAAAAAGCAGAAAAGCAGTTCTGAAAGTTGGAAATTCTTCTTCGACAAAAGGGTATCCAGAAATGCAAAAACATATACAAAACTCTAAATGAAAGTAAATATATTTTTGGGTGATGTAGGATTGCCCTTACACCACTGGATGCTCCTGCATCAGACACCCAGGGTAATTTGAAAAGTGACCCTGTCACTTCTCAGATGGTTGAGGAAAACCCAAACGGTCAACCTCTGCCTTAGACAACCAAGATGAATCTTCCACAGGCCTTCCTATCCATTTCACCAAATATTCTTCATACTGCCTATTTCTAGTACTCCTTCCCACATGGCTATCCAAGATTTCTTCGATCTCCTCCTTTTTTGAAGCAGGTGCTGGAATACCACACCGTTCCATTGTTGGTACTTCCTCTGCGCCACCCTCATGATATTCTGTCAAATCTGCGATGTTGAACATAGGGGAAATGTTGAATCCATCCAGCAACTCTACCTCATATGCATTCCCTGAATCATGCCTCTTCAAAATTTTACAAGGACCGAACTTCTTCATCTTCAATTTGTTATAGGTTCCTACTGGAAACCTTTCTTTCCTCAGGTGGACCATCACTTCATCACCCACCTGAAACTCCTTATGCCTCCTCTTTTGATCTGCCTTAGCCTTATACTACATATTCATCTTGTTAATGTGTTTTTTTACCTTCTCATGCATATTCTTGATGTGTTCTGCAAAGTCTTCAGCTTCATCACTTGTCTTCTTCTCTTGGTCTATCTTTCTCAATTCTGGAGTAGTCCTAGGACTACTTCCATACACAATCTGGAATGGTGATCTACCAATGCTTCTATTGACAGAATTGTTGTAAGCAAATTCTTCCTGGGGTAAGATCAAGTCCCATCCCTTTGGTTTATCTCCTACCAAGCATCTCAGTAGGTTACCCAGACTTCTATTCACAACCTCAGTCTGCCCATCGGTCTGGGGATGGTGTGCAGAACTAAACTTCAACTCTATTTTCAACTTCTTCCACAAGGTCCTCCAAAAGTATCCAACAAATTTTGTGTCACGATCTGAGACTATACTCTTTGGAAAACCATGTATCCTCACCACCTCTCTGAAGAACAAGTCAGCAATGTGGACTGCATCATGGGTCTTCTGGCATGGGATGAAATGTGTCATCTTCGAAAACCTGTCAACCACCACAAATACTGAATCATTCCCTCTCTGTGTCCTTGGCAAACCAAGAACAAAGTCCATACTTATATCCTCCCACGGCCTCTCTGGCACAGGTAAGGGCTAATACAACCCTATATTCTGACTCACTCCTTTAGCCATTTGACATACCCTGCAACTCTGCACAAACTTCTTCACATCTTGTGATAACTGAGGCCAATAATAATGCTCACTGATAATGGAAATGGTCTTATCTCGACCAAAATGTCCTACCATTCCTCCACTGTGCTTCTCTTTTATCAGATTCTCCCTCATGGAACTCCTCAGAATACACAATTGACTTCCCTTAAACAACATGCCTTCTTGAATTAGGAAATCCAGCCACTTTGTCCTGTCAACTATCACAGGTTCCTTGCAAGCTTTCCAAGCCTCTGCAAAATCGGGATCATTCAGGTACAATGTCTTGAGTTCATTGAACCCAACCACCTCAATCTTCATTTCTATCAACAATGTATGCCTCCTACTTAAGGCATCTGTAGCCCTATTTGACTTCCCACTCCTATGCTTTAAAACAAAGGTATAACTCTGCAAAAATTCTACCCATTTCATATGCCTCTGATTTAATTTTCCCTGACTACTCAAGTACTGCAATGCTTGATGATTAGTATACATAACAAATTCCTTTGGCAACAAATAATGCCCCCATTTCTTTAATGCTTGAACTATTGCATAAAATTCCTGGTCATATACAAAGTACTTTCTCTTTGCATCATTTAGCTTTTCACTGAAATAGACAATGGGCTTACCTTCCTGGCTTAACACTGCTCCAATGGCACAACCACTGGCATCACAATCTACCTGAAACACCTTATTAAAATCTGGGAGAGCCAAAATAGGTTGTTTTGTCACCTTCTGCTTCAATAGATCAAAACTCCTTGTTGCTCCAGTGCTCCACTTGAACTCTTTTCTATCCCCTCTCATTGTTTAAGTTAGGGGTGCACAAATACTACTGAAGTTTCTAATAAACTTTCTATAAAAACTGGCCAAACCATGGAAAGATCTCACCTCAATAGCAGTTCTTGGGGTGGGCCATTCCAAAATAGCCTTCACCTTCTCTAGGTCCATCTTGAGACCTTCTGTCGAGACAACAAACCCCAAGTACACTAACTCCTTCTTCACAAAACTATACTTCTTCAGATTAATCAGCAATTTCTCTTCTCTTAACTTCTCAAAGACTCTACCAATATGCATTATATGCTCATCCAGTGACTTATTGAATATCAAAATATCATCTAGATACACAATAACAAAGCTTCCTAGGAAATCTTTCAGTACCTCATTCATGAGCCACATGAATGTGCTCGGTGCATTGGTTAGCCCAAAAGGCATGACTAACCACTCGTACAGGCCCTCTTTGGTCTTGAAGGTAGTCTTCCATTCATCTCCCTCTCGAATCTGGATCTGGTGATATCCACTCTTCAAATCAATCTTTGTGAAGTACTGAGCTCCACTCAAATAGTCCATCAGATCATCCATTCTTGGCAGGGGAAATCTATACTTGATTGTTATCTTGTTTATGGCCCAAGAGTCTGTACACATCCTCCACTCCCCATCCTTCTTTGGTGCTAGTACTGCAGTTACTACACATGAACTCAGACTCTCTCGAATCAAACCCTTTCTCAACAACTCCTCAACCTGTCCGTTTAACTCCTCATTTTCTGCAGGAGTCATTCTATGAGTTGCCTTATTCGGCAAATTGGCTCCTGGGATCAAGTCAATCTAATGACTGATCTTCCTCATTGGTGGTAAACCCGTAGGTACATTACCAGAAACAATATCCTGAAACTCATTCAATAACCCAGAAACTTCTACTGGAACCTTCTCACTACCCTCCTTATCCATTTTAGGAATCAATGCATAACACACACGCTCATGTTCCATGCCTTCTAAAAATTTCCTTCCATCAACATAACAAATTCTAGCACTACTGCATACCTTTTCTTCGGCCTTCTTTAGGGGTTTCAACTTATGGTGGACTCCATCCTTCATCAGGGAATAAGTTTTCACATGGCCATCATGTATAGCTCGCCTGGCAAACTGCCACGGCCTCCCTAGCAACATGTGACATGCATCCATGGGGATGATATCACAGAGTACCTCATCACGATAGCTTTCGATCTTGAACTTCACCAGGCGCTGCTCATTGACTAGAACTTTGTGGTCTTTCTACAACCAGGCAATCCGATATGGATGTGGATTCCTTTCCCTCTTTAGCTTCAACTTTGTAACCATTTCTTCTGACACTAGATTATCAATGCTCCCACCATCAATAATGACATCACAACATTTGTCTTCACACTTGCACCTTGTGTGAAACAGATTCTTCCTTTGTTCTGGCTCCTTCTCTTCAGTCACTATGCTTCTTCTAACCACTAGGGCTTCTCCCCTTTCAGCATCATCTGAATGCTCAGATTGAGCCTCCTCATCTACATGCGCAACCCTTGCACGACCTTCTGGCCTTTTGTCTGTCCTTCCTTGGTATTGTGGACATTCATAGGCTCGATGCCCTTCTTCACCACATCGGAGACAAGTTCCTCTAAAACCACCCGTTCTGGGTCCTTGCCCAAATCTTCCCCATCCTCTACCTCTTTGATCATCACCATTCTGATCATGTGGGCAGTAGAAGTTATCATTCCTCTAGCTTCGACTGGTACCCACATCTTCACTTTTCTTCTCATCCTCATTTCGGCTTCCAAAAGATCTTCTGCTACCCCTTCTGCTTTGACCTCCTCGTCCTTTTTGCTTACTATCCAATCTTTTGTTCAACTTCTCTTCAACTCTTAGTGAAAATTGGTAAGCATCCTCAATGGTGGCCATTCTAACCAAGCTTAGCTCCTCTTGAATGCTCGGCCGTAACCCATTAAGATAATGGGCTACCTTTTCCTTGTTGGCCTCTGCATGTCCCGTTCTGATGATTATCTTGTGAAAATCTTTTGTGTATTCTTTCACAAATCTACTTCCTTGTTTCAACCCTTGCAATTTCTTCAATAGATCTAACTCATAGTCCATTGGCATGAACTGCTTCTTCAGTTTCTCCACCATGCGATCCCATCTGGTGATCTTTCCCTTTTCTCTCTTATTTCTTTCTAGTTGGACCTCTTTCCACCAGATACTAGCATGGCCCTTCAGCTTTGTTTTTGCAAACTTAACCCGATCTAGGTCCTCTACTTCTTCATACTCAAAATACTCTTCCAACTCGTTGATCCAATCAATCAACTCTTCCAGGTTCAAACTACCGGAAAAAATGGGAACTTCTACTCTAGGTCTTTTTCCGATCTTCGAAATGGCCCTTATCAGCTGCATTTGATCTTGATCAATAGCTTCTTCTTCCTCTTCTACATCTGAATCTTCTACCTCTTCTTCATCCTCACTTTCTTCTCCCCTTCTTGGATTTACCCCTCTTCTTAACTCTCTTTGTAATGCATTATTTGTCTCTGGAGGGCTCTGAAACCCTCGGCCGCTAATGGATCTCTTCCACCAACATTTCTGGCACCACCTCACCTACCACGCACCACTCTTGGAGGCATCTTGAATATCTTGAACCCACAACCACAGTCCTGGTGTGAACTGCCTCACGATCGACGATCTATCCACACACTCAAGAAAATCCACTCTGATACCACTTGATGAGGGTGCAACCCGAGACACATAAAATCACACAAAAAAAAAAAACTAACAAATCTTATTATTTTCAAAGTATGAAATTCTTACATACAGAGGATCTCCAACCCTCGAGTTCTGCAATACATGCAAATTACAGAAAAGAAATTACAGAAATTCCCCTATTCGCAACATGCGATCTTCTTTCCCAAAAACTACTCACAAAAATCAGAAACTACCCCATAAATAGCCCAATTCTCCGTTTAGAGCCAAAAACAACATTCTAATTATGCACAAACTTCCGGAAGCCCTAACTCAAGATCTAACTGTCAGATCTTCAATGATAATACCTTTTCGGAAAGGTCTTCCACTTTCGTTTTCTGCTAATTTTCGAGCCCATCCGGAGCCTTTAAATCCCTCAAAATTAGCTCTGAAGATTTTGTAGGGAAAAAAGCAAAAACTGAAGCTTGAATAACTTTTGAACCGGGAATGATCTTCACCTGATTCTTTCACCAAAGTGTTTATTATTCTGTCCTGAAGCTTCCCTTAAATTTTTGTCTCCTCACGCCTTCAAAATCATACATGCTAAAAATAGCTGTCGAGCAAAAAAAGCAAAAAAGTAGTTCTGAAAGTTAGGAATTTTTCTTCGATGAAAAAAGTATCCAAAAATGAAAAAACATATACAAAACTCTAAATGAAAGTAAATATATTTTTGGGTGATGTAGGATTGCCCTTACACCACTAGATGCTCCTGCATCAGAGATTATGGCATTATAGTCAGGAAGGATTAGAGGAACTCTCTACATTTCTCTACATTTGAATATATGATCTTATGGTTTGGAGGATAAGTTCAAATTGTCTATATATTCTCTCATTTCAATTTTCAAGTGTTGATTTATATCAAAAGTCTAGATTTCAATGTTCTATCTCAAGATTGCATGTTTTCTAAGTTTGCAAGAGATATTGGGATCATTGTGTGTTTTCTTATGCCAACATAAAGTAGAAAACAATTGTGAAAGAATTGTATTAGAATGTTAATGTATATCATATAATTATTTTAAAGTGATCCACATGATGTTTATTGGTCTCTCTAGTACTACTCAATAGTTGAATTTGGCAAATAAATGAATACGTGACTAAAAATTTTAGTCACAACAACTAAAAATGACTAAATTATACTCATTTTTTGCAACATAGCTATAAATTACTAATTTGACCATCGGATAAAATCATAGCTATAATGACTAATTTTTTGCATCAAACTTTTTTTTGAGAGAGAAAATCGTCCTAGCCATCAATTTAGGCTTTAGCCAACACTTATGCATACAAATATATATATAAGGTGATCCCAAAAAACTCGTTTACCTTTCCATTGAGAAAGGCAAATTGCAAAAAATGCCCCCATGAAGAAAATTTTGGGTTTTGGGGGGTTCAAACGAACTTAGGTTCCGTGTGAACCCAAAGGGGGTTCACTAAAACCCCCTTCGAGCGAACCCTCTTAAATGATGGGTCCCACATTTTTCATGTTACCCAAATTGAAAACAATAGAAAAAAATTTTAAAATGGGGGTTCACTCAAACCCCCCTTCAAAAACCCCCTTTTTCCCCCTTCTCCCCCTCTTGCACCAAATTTTTGTATTGTTTTTCCCTTTGAAGCTTGGGTTGAGGATGAAATTGGAGAAGACTTCACAAAAGCAAATGGATGATGGTATTCCTCGGAATGAGCTATCCATGAAATATAATTTTAATATGTTTTGGTTTTATTATGTATCTATTTTTTAAGTTTGATTAAACATAGGTTTTTCACTGAAAATCAAGCTCTTTGTTCTACACATGTGGAAAAATAGTAAATTGTCAAAATACAATTTTGAAAAATATGTTCGGGCTAGGTATTGATGTCCTGGATGGAGTATAAAAATTGAATTTTGATACATACAAAAAAAATTATGTTGTATATGGTCCACCTATGTCTAAATTGTAATTGGTTTGACTTCAAAACTTGATTAAGAAAAAAATATTCAATAAAACACTATGAAACCAAATGAACCTGTTAGATATCATAGTTATAAATACAAATTCAAAAAAAAAAGAATTCTATTCTTCATAGAAAAAAAAATCATGTTGTATATGGTGAGCATCACTCCTTAAAAATGGTGTTTACTGATAAACACTAGTTTTCAAAGGAGATCGAAAAATAAATGCAATCTAATTTTTAAAAAATTAAAACATATATATTTAGAATCTACAGAAAAAAAATCACAAATCATTAGTTTGCATCATCTTCAAATTCTTCACGGTTTAGCCGCTATAGGTGCCCAAAAGTGAAGATTTAGTTAAAAAAATTCAATTCAGTGTCTAGTTTGGCCAAAAATTGTAAACCCGTATTATGGGATCACCCCATAACAAAAATTAGACGATATAAAGACCACCATTTTCCCGTTGTTTATAACTACCACTTAGTTAGAAGAAATAGTCTATGAAAACAAACAAAGGTTAAAGTGTTTTGAAGATGGAGATATATTGAGCAGTAATCAAAAGGATTTCCTAGTGGAGCAAATCTCTTCCTAGCAATGCTTCAAAGTACGGGTCTAGAATGTGGCCAAATCTATCCTTTTATTAGACAGCTCCCCACTTGGAAGTATGTCATGAGAATTTTGAGCTTTTTTCTATGGATTGTCTCAGAGGTAAGTAAACCATTCTTTCTTTTTTTAAAGTTGGATATATACATTATGCCTATTTGGCTATTTGAATTTTATGATGTTGTTTGTTTTCTTACTAGATATCTCGGTATGTTTAAAAAGTGATGCTTAGTATTTTTTATTGGTTTTTTGGGTATTTTGATGATGGATTTTTGCTTGAAATGGGTATTTTTAAAAATGGTACTTGATATTTTTCACTATTGAGATAATGTTTTTCTAAGAAACAAATGTAAACTCAACCTTTTCTAGTATTACACACAGCTTTCTAAATTTTTATTTTGTTATCATTTTTCTTAGGCATTAAAATAAATTGATGTTTAGTGAACCCTTTGTTATTGACTATCTTGGTATTTAAAAAAAGGATGTCGGGAATTTTCTTTATATGGGTATTTGATATTGGGTATTTTTTTCGGTGTCAAGTTAAAATTATTCTGACATACACACGATGTCTCAATTATTTTGGTATTGTAACCTAACTAATCCACCTGAGTTATGGTTTGTGTTTCTACGAAGGCCTGGGATTTGTACCCTAGTCATGCTCTTACCCCCTTGCATAAATCTCGATATGAAGATCAAGGAATCAATCTTGGGAGCATCATGTCAGACTATGGAGCATCATGTCGAACTATCTGGTATTCGGTGGGCTATCTACAGTATTGGCTACTCTCCATAGGGAACCTTCAGTTGGGTTGGGTGCACCTTCAGTCGTTGTGACCTTTGACCTTTCGTCGGTAGCCCCATACCAAAGAGTGGGGGAGGAAATCGGCCATACCATATAGTCATAGCCCAAACCCAATGCTTATGTGGGTATTAAAAAACAACTTTAAATCTTGGGTCAGAAAATTAGTTGTCTTGATGGGGTGTGGTATGATCTTGGATTGTATTCTAAAGTGTGTGGGAATCTTGTATTTGATCATTAAGGTATGTAAACCTGATCAAGGAAATGTATCCTATATAGCATGGGTCTTGCTTTAATACTTCCAATAATGGTTATTAGCAAAACACATTATTATAGTTTGTGGTAACCCAAGATTGCATTCAAGTATGTAAAAAACTTGGTTTGTAGTTTAATTTGTATTCTTTTAAGTAACATTCATAAGGTTAAGAAAATCTTGATCACTCTCTAGAATAGCCAATTAAACATGGGTTGTGCTTGAATGCACCACATAATTGATATAACACAAACACTCTGCATATCAACCAAAGTTATAGGATCTTTATTGTAGCAAGAGGTAATCGCTCTTGGATCATGCTATCATTACATCATAACTTGTTAAACTTGAGTCAACCTGAATGCACCGCATAATTTTTATACCATAAGTGCATCAAATGTCAATTGGAGTAATTGGACAACTAATTGTGATGACAGTGATTTGTACATGAATTATTCTCATATGAGTGCCTCCATTTCTATCACAACATAGCCACATTAAACTTGAGTCACAGATGAATGCATCCTATATTTATTATAGCACAACCGTGCCACATGCCTAGTAGAGTTATGGATCACATAATTACAGCCATAATAATTTGTTCCTCGTGTTGAAGTGAAAAACCCAAGATCGTCAATCTACAACACAAAATAAACTCCACAAGAGATGGAGAGAAGAAACAATAGAAGATGCTATTCGACCAAACAAGAATTAAAATATGATACAATGATCAATATTCTATGCAATAGAACACAATGCAATGCACAATATGTAAAACATGCTAGATATCCCTTGCTTATAAAGGCAAAGATGAGAGATAGGATAAGACAAGCTCATGACAAGTGTCTTAGTCCTATCACATGAGACAACTAGCTCATAACTACCTAGGAAAGTGTAAAGTCTAGATTTAAGACAACTAAGACTTCTAGAAGGAATCTTTTATCCTAAGTAAACTTAACATGTGAACTTATAAGTCCCCTAAGTCCCTAGTAAAGGAATAAACTAGATATAAGAATTATTCACACCAACACCTCGGTTGTTCTCTTATGGTGATTCCATTACCATTACAACATAACTCTCTAGACTTATATTGTTTGAATCCTTACATTGCTATTTTCTCTTTGGATGGATGGAAATTCAATGGCATGGATTTGTACGCGGGTCATTCTCATATAAGTGCCTTCATCACCATTACACAATAGTACATTGGAATTTCCTTTCTTGAACCTTTACATTATTTTTTATTGTTAGGGTTTCTTAGTAATTATTCCATTTCCACATGGCATATTGATAAAAGAAACCAACAAAAAATCATTATGTATTTAGTTAACACCTGCTAACATACTTTTGGAATAAATGTTTGACTACATTACTTTGAGTGTGAATAATTTTATTTTTTTCTTATAATACATTCATTGAGAGCTATAGTAAAAAGATTCTTATGTTGAAACCCATCTTGTAAACTTGCTTTAAGCTACATTTAGGGGGCTTCATGTATTTTTTATGATTTATAGAACTTTTGTTTTGATAGTAAATGACATCGGATTCTTTTTTAAACTAAAATGATTTATTAATTATGGTTTTATGATGATTAAATGTTTTATTTAGAAGGGGTTAATATGTGGCATTTTTATGTGCAGGAAGAATATACTATGATGCAACATTCGGGTGTAGATGGTTAAGAAAACTTGGATTGATATCAGTGACATAACTAGGTTGAGCAATATGCTCTGAGAGTTCATGCGAAGGATGATCTTGAGATAAATAAGTATTGGTAAATCAGGTATTACGCATGTCACGAAGGAGAGTACCTTGAGCCAGTGTGAAACACTTCTGATAATTTTGGTTGGGAAGAATAATTTGAGTGTAGGAATACAAATTTTAGTGGACTAAAACATTAGTTTCCACCTAATTACATCTTTGGATTCAATCGATTACTCTGGATTATCAGTTGATCACTTTGAATATCTGACAGAGAAAATTCCTACATTATAAAGATAAAATCATAAATATTCTTAGTCCAATTTGAGGTCCTGATATTATTTTAAAAAGTGTTGAAATTTAAAACTGTTGAAGAAGGTTGAGTTTATTGACTTATTCAAAAATCTTTCTACCTATTGTCATTCGCCATGTGACTTATATTGATTCATCCTTTGATGTTTTCTCATGTGTTTGTTAAATTTCCCAAGAGTCTTGTTCTTATAAAATATTGGGAGATGTTTCATTTTAGTTAAGTTCAAAATTTGTGGATGTCAAAGAATCAAATTGTAAGGATTTGTGTTTTTAATTATACTTTCTGACATTTAGCTTGATACAAATTGTTAATTTATAATTATGGTATTTATTTTCTTCTAATGTTTTCAACCCTCATTTTAGGGAAGATCTCTAAAGATGATTCCTTCAGATGGATACTACACATTTCCAATATAGGTTCCATCTAAAAACACCAGAAGCTCAGGTACTATCATACTCAGAGTAAAAGTAGGATTCATGCAATGACGAGATACTCATTTTTGGAGCTTTGGTTAAGAACTTTAAATTTTTGGTTATGTGCATAGAGAATGTTCATGGAGGAGTGCAAACTTCCTTACAAATCAATTACCACAACAGAGTTTGAGGTGAACTACACCTGTTATTCTATGTTGAAATGGATATGTTCTAACCTGTAGTTAATTGTTATAGCATAATAGATAGGCTAAATCGTTGTTCATATACCATTTTTTCTAATTCAAAATAGTTTATTTCTTATAAATGACTTAACTTGGTCATGTGACCATTAATAGTTTATTGCAAGTCATTTATAACATGACCAAATTTATGACTAAACTAATTTTAGTCATTTATTGGTCGATTTGGTAGTATATTTAATAGTCGGTAAATTATTCATTGATTTAGTCATATATTTAGTCATATTATTCACTGAGCTTGGTCACGTGACCATTAGTAGGTTATTTCCAATCATTTATTTAGTCATTTGATCAATTTGGTCATATATTTAGTCATATTTATTCACTGATTTTTGTATTCACTAATTTCTATCAACTAGTAGTATATTTAGTCATATTTAAGCACCGATTTCTATATTACTAATTTATGTCAACTAGTAGTATATTTAGTCATATATTTTTAGTCATATTTATTCACTAATTTTTGTCAACTAGTAGTATATTTAGTCATATATTTTCAGTCATATTTGAGTATTTAAACTTAAAACACAGAAATACACATCATGAATCATCAATTGCACATAATAAGACAACCATTGAAAAGGAAAAATTGGTGAACTTTATTAATAAAATAAAGGTGTTCTAGTTACAGCTTAGAAATAGAGCATTACAATTTTTATTTTCAGTCACAAGACTGAAAATCTGAGTTACAATATTGCACAAAAATGACTGCAAGATAGAAACTTCTCCAAAAAACTTCAGCAATGATGCAAACGTATGATTGGAGCCCTTTACTATTGTGGAATCGAAGAAAAAAGAATCATTTATTTTCCACCATAGTGAATCCATTCTTTTGTCCTCCTTAATTCTAGGTGTATTCATATTGCCATCAACATGAATTAATCCTATCTCCATAATGTAACTTATCAGTTATCCAATAGGTAGTGAGTTGTTTCTAATTCCTGCAACGTTATATAATCTCTTGTCAAAATTTGTAACTGAATCATGCCTCTAAATTTGATTGTAGCAATGTCATATATCAAAGTCTCTTCTTCCTCAGTTGCTACCAAATTAAAAGAGCCAACAAGTTCACCACAACTATTAGGTGGTTTACTTAATGAATAAATCTCTTTTATAAGTGAAATATATAGTAGATTTGTTCATGTTCAGTGTACTCATTATATGTTCCCAAATATAAATCTTTGTTTCTATTAATTCTTCCAATTCTAGCCTGCCACTTTCCTTTTTGATGGTGTTTGTGATATGTTACAAATTTTACCATTAGAGTACAACTTTTCCTACAATTTTTTATTGAATAGCCATTTCTATAGTCATATCAAGATCTCAAAATTCTAAATAAAGCTATCAATTTAAATATAGAACTTTTTATGTGCATCTAGTAAAGCCACTACCCCTCCTATATCAATAGAAGATTATACATTAGCACCATACATGAAAGTAATCTAATGCAATATCTTACTCAAACTAAATCTAAAACGTTGTCATAGACCTTATGTTGACCCTGCTGTGTATGAAGTTTTTGATGGGTCATTTGAATATGAATAAATTCAAGTTAGGGAAACTCTTCATGTATTAAAAATTTTATTCTTTCTATACTAGTGTACCCTTTCTTATTCTAATAGAAATACATATATCAAACTAAACGACGGGAGAAAGAAACTTCACAATGCTAAAATAGCAGGGGTCACTGTCCCATAAGCTTTATTTTGGTCTCGTGGATGTTAAAATATTTTGTTCTATTCTATTCTATGTATTGTTAATTCTAGAAACAAAAGCTCCATTGCCATAATTTTAATCTAAAATACTTCAATGGAAATAATTCTAATACCTTTTGAGATAATTAATATAGTCTACATTATTCATCTATTTCATGATTTCAAGGTCTTCTTTGTATTCAATTATCTACATAAAACATGTCATTTTAACAGTATTATGCAAAGGTAGATGTATGTGTAATCTAGAATAATAAATAGTGGTATATGTAATACCCAAAGTAAAATTCTTACAGGAAAATTTGTTGTGATTTTGTCACACCAATACTTGAGAGAAACCTTATCATAAGCTCTTGTTGCTTTCAATTCAGTGTCATAGCCACCAACAAGTACATCAATCCTAAGTCAAAACTTCAATCCAATGTAGTTCAACTGGCAGCTAAATGTAAAATCCCAAAGACTAGATTATCAAATTAGTATTTAAATGCAATTCTTAACAACTTCAATATATCTACAAAATGATAATGCTCACCCAAATATACTATTGAATATTTCAATGGATATCCAGATTTGAAGGATGACAAGGTCACACACAAATTTTTTAGCATTAGTATCTGGATAAAGACATCTTAGATCTATAAACAGCAAAGAAAATGAACTGGTCCATAAAAAAATTGATGAAAAATGCTAAAAAATACTCTAAATACAAACATTAGGGTTCCACAGTCTATTATAACTTTAAGTAGGGTTAAGGTTCCACAGTCTATTATAATTAGGATTCTATAGTGTATTATAATAATTTTTATGATCAACACTTCAAGTTAAACTTAGAATAGTGATACATGGACAATATTTCTTATGGTAATCTAAATACTTTTACCATACTTTTTCCTCCCTTCCATTTGTGACCTCCTTTAATGAAGCTATTGTCCCACAAATGGCCTTCATATCTCCCTATCCATTTATGTTTGTAAGAAAAAATCTCCAAGAGATGTAGCCAACTATAATTCTTTGGACGTTATTAGTATTCCATTGATATTGAATCATGGACTAGACTTTCTGATACCTTACAACTTAATATCTTGTATCAACAAGGAGATATGGATCTTGTTGCCACTAATCTGCCCAAAGAAAGCCATATGCTAATATTTGACTTCTAAAATATACTTAGATATTTGATTTCTTGTTTCATGTGCCTCTAATGCAGAGCAAGGAGGCAACCTTCCAACAATCACAATTCAAAGTGATTCAAACACCTTTTCATTCTTCAAAACCATAGCTTGGCACATTTTCATAATTTCACCCTGATTTCCTCATAGTATTGCAAACAGAGACTTTTTTCCATATCTTTTCAAAGACAATTCAAACCCATAAACAAAATAGTATTCCAAATACCCTTTGCCTCTACTTCAACATATCTCAAAACCTCATATACTTTTTTTGGAACATCACCTCTCAAATTTGACTGGTGCATTGTCCCCTTACACTAATTAGGCCTTTTTGCAAAGCAACACCAACCTCAACACACTCCCAACCTCAAAACTCTATTTCAATGTTCAAAGCAGACCTTAAATGATCCAATTCCACCACTTTTCCAATGGGAAACCCCACAAGGTCCCTAAACTATAAAAGCCTTGTTTATGCTACTTTCATGCTTGAACATGGAGGGTTTATTGAAAAAACAACTCCAAACCCTGGTTCACCTAACCAACACCTCAAAAACATTATATTATGTTTTCCTATGCTATTATAACCTTCATAGATCACTGACCAAGGGTTTTCCAACCAACCCTAACCTCTAACCATTAAATTCAACACAAAAACTCATGAAATGCAACTAGGGAAAAAACATATTTCCTCCAAACCGCCTTCCCTACTCTTGGGAACTACACCTACTAGAGGCATTCCACCAATTTTGAACCAATTTCATTAGGTGGAATGGCTTAGGGACCCATTTTTCATTCTCAAAACCATAAAACTCTGAATTATAAAGCGCCTACAAAAAGGGGCTATAAAATACTTTAATCTATATGGAATTCAATCAGACCAAAACCAAAATGTTTTCAACTCATGCCTCCATTACATTCTACAGCTTTTGGAGCAATATACCTCTGTACAGATTCGTACAGCTACATGTAACAACAATTTTTTCAGAAAACAATGGTTTTTATTGCTCTTCTTTCACAAATTCTTCAACAACAACATTACATCAAGTTTCTCAAACCTTTTTAAACTTTTCTAACCAAAAACTAACTCATTCAACTGATTCAAACTAATATTTTAACTCCCATGACCATTGGGCTTCCAATTTTGCATTTTTCACTTTTACATCATGGCAGCTTTTTAAGATTTGAAATATTTGTTCAATAAACCCCTAAACCAAAAAAATGACTCAAGGTAAATTATAATATGGTCTATTATGACCTTATTGAATGATTAAAAGACTCAAATACCCTACAACCTACCATAAGACCCTATTTGCAAAATAGACTATCATGGTGCCCCTACACCAGCCTCCAAATAGGTGCACCAAATCCTTGAATTGGATTAGGAAAAAATTATTTAGCAGGAAAAAGAGACTAATTCTATATGGTTTTTCTTTATAATTCATCCCAATGTTGAGATTCATTGTTATCATCATTGGGATGAACTATAGAGCAAAATCATATAGAATTAGTCTCTTTTTTCTTGCTTGATAAATTTGTGTTAATCCCATTCAAGGATCCGATGCACCTATTTGGAGGCACATGAAAAAAGAAATCAAATATGTAAAAAAATGCAACCAATGGGTGTAAATACCAACTCCTCAACCTTTGAAAGCGTTCTTCCTAATTTTGTGTGAATTAGAGCTTTGGATGGGGAAGTTCTTTCAAAGCCAATAGAATAATCATTACAAGTCATCAAAGCCAACAAAAAGGAGACCAATATATAAATTATTAAAACAAAAGAATACAATCAAAATACTAAAAGAAATAAGTAGAATCTTACTACACAATATCCATATCTCTAGATTCCATTACTTCATTAATTGCTTAATTGTCAATAACTCACTATCCCACCAAAGACATCAAGTCATCCACCATCCACCGCTACATCGCTATACAAAAACTAGCCTATCATGGTATGGTGTTATCTGTCGCTCTACCACACCAAGCCTCGTACACCATCACGACGTGGTCATGACTATACTGCACCATCATAAGATACCTTTGACCATCATCATGGGTGAGCGGTAACCACCGCTATAGCACACTAGTCAACATGAAGCATTATGGGGTGATGGTAACACCGCACTACCACAAGTTCAATATAAAACCTTTGTGGGGTATTGGTAAGTATCTCTCAACTACCAGTCACTCCATGAGACGTCGCAGGATGGTGGTAAAGGCCTAAACTCTCACTTGGTGTAATATGACATGATGACGACCAAGTTGGGGGTCCACCAGTGAATTTTAGGCACATGATTCCAATAGGTAAATGCCATAAATTATCCAAAAAAAATACACATGTATCATACTCAAGTCACTTAGGCAAATAGGGCATGTGAGGTTTCCCACTAAACCAATTCAAAATTAGTAAGGTGTAAATATATGGCTCTTTTAGCACTACAACTAAGGTTTAAATCAAAAATATATAAGCAATATGTGGCATAGCTGCCAACAATTGCAATCTAAAAATCAAGCACTACTGAAAAGGAAATAAAAAGAGAGATTGTAGCAAAAATCTTGGTTGAAAGATAAGACTGTTATTTAAAAATCACAAAAAGGAAAAGCTTAAACTTGTATAACAATATAGAACACCTAACCACCTAGTATACAAAGCAACCTTTTTATATAGATCTTGATCATGGGACATCCATCAAAGCATAACATTAGGGATTTTTTGTCATATGTTGTAGTTACAATTTCCCTGCTAGACATACATGAAAATGTGGAAGCATAGACAATTTGTATCAAACCAAATGTCAAAAAGTATAATTATAAAGATAAATACTTACAAATGGACCAAGAAGAGATATGATTTTATCTTTAGAATGTAGGAAATTTCTCTATCGGAGCTTCACGACCTCAAATTGGATCTCCAACTAGACCAAAAAATTTATGATTTTATCTTTAGAATGTAGGAAATTTCTCTACTCAATATTCACGACCCCAAATTGGATCAAAAATTGGATAAGAATATTTATGATTTTCTCTATCCATTGACCTTTGTATTCCTATACTCAGGTTTTTCTTCTAAGCGAAAACACCCAAAAGTGTTTCAGGCCAGCTGAAAGCGCTCTCCAACCTAGTTATGTCACTGATACCAATTCAAGTTTCCCTGAACCGTCCATACCCAAATGTTGCATCACAATTTATTCTTCATGCACATAAGAATGCCACATATTAACCCCTTCTAAATGAAACATTTAATCATCATAAAACCATAATTAATAAATCATTTCAATTTCAGAAAGAATCCAATGTCATTTACTATCAAAACAAAAGTTGTATAAATCACAAAAAATCCATGAAGCCTCCTAAATTTAGCTTAAAGCAAGTTTACAAGATCGGTTTTAGCATAAGAATATTTCTAATACAACTCTCAATGAATGTATTATAAGCAAAAAAATAATTCTTCACACTCAAAGTAATGCAGTCAAACATTTATTCCAAAAGTATGTTAGCAAGAGTTAACTAAAACCAAAATGATTTTTTTCTTGGTTTCTTTTATCAATATTCCATGTGAAAATGGAATAATCACTAAGAAACCCTAACAATAAAAAATGAATTAAAGGTTAAAGAAAGGAAATTCCAATGTACTAGGGTGATCCCACAATAATGGGTTACACTTTTTGGCCAAACTTGACATTGAAATCAACATTTTTCACCAGATCTTCACTTACATATGCCTATAGAAGCTAAACGATTGATAATTTGAGGATGAAGAAAACTAGTGATTTGTGATATTTTGTGTTGAGAATCTAATTATATTTTTATAAAAATTAAAAAGTAAATTTTGAATTATTTTATGTAGTTTTTATTAACTTTTTTTTTTACTAAACATCATTTTCAAAAATTGATGCTTACTTTCAGCTGCATAACTTTTTTTATAGAAAGCATACAATTCTAATTTTTTAAATATAGTGTTTTCACACTATTATCTAGTGGATGGATATTTTTTCATAATTTTTTTTTGCATATATATTTTTTAATTAATTTTCTAATTCAGAGTAATTATAATTTGGATATATTATACTTTCAGCTACATAACTTTTTTTGTATTCATTTGAATTAACTTATTCTTTTTTTTTTTGGAATAAGGACATCAATAGCTAGTGTAAATTAATTTTTAAGAAAAAAATTCTCTCTTTTCTTATTTTTCCGTATGTGTGAAATAAAGACCGCGATGTTCAATGAAAAACCTACATTCACAAGAAATAAAAAATGAATATAATAATAAAATTAAATATATTTAAAATTATACTTTTTGGAAAGCTTATAATAAGGACTACATTTTTGCAAAAAAATAATTTTAAATAAATTAATTTGATCCCCTAAAAGGTAAATCAAAAGTGGTTTTTTATTAGCATTTTGATAGGTGTAGAGGAGACTCCATTGTAGGTATGATTTAAAACTAGAGGCTTTCTATCCAAGGGGGGTTTGATATAAGTGGGTTTGATCAAACCCTGTTCAATTAGAAATCTTAAAATGAAACCTTTTTAAGGCTTAAATCATTATATTTTCTAAAAATATGTGATTTCAGCAAAAATCAGGATGTCCCAAAAAGTGTAACCCATTATTGTGGCAGCACCTACTATTGTGTAATGGTGACAAAGGAACTTATATGAGAATGACCTGCATACAAATCCATGCCATTTAATTTTCATCCATCCAAAGAGAAAATAATCAATGTAAGGATTCGAGCAATATAAGTTCAAAGGGTTATGTTTTAATGGTAATGGAATCACCATAAGAGCACAACTGAGAAACAAATTCTTGTGACTACAATTATGTAATCCATAACTCTATTGGTCATGTGGCACAATTATGCTATAACAAAAATAGGATGCATTCATGTGTGACCCAATTTTAATGTGGCTATGTTGTGATAGACATGGAGGCACTCATATGAACTCAATTCATTTAAAAATTAATCATTGTCATCACAATTAGGTGTCAATAATCATTGGGTGCATTCAGGTTGACTCAAGTTTAATAGGTTACAATGTAATGATAGCATGATCCAAGAGCGATTACCTCTTGATTCAATAAAGATCCTATAACTCCGGTTGATATGTAGAGTGGTTGTGTTATATCAATTATGTAGTGTATTAAAAAACAACCCATATTTAATGGGTTATTCTAGAGAGTGATCAATATTTTCTAAACCTTATGAATGTTACTTAAAAGTGTACAGCTTAAACTACAGACCAAGTTTGTTACATACTTGAATGCAATATTGGGTTATCACAAACTATAATAATGTGATCTGCTAATAACCATTATGGGAAGTATTAAAGCAAGACCCATTCTATATAGGATACATTTCCCTAATCAGGTTTACATACCTTAATGATCAAACACAAGCTTCCTATACACTCTAGGATACAATCCAAGATCATACTACACCCTATCAAGATAGCTAATTTTTTGACCCAAGATTTAAAGTTGTTTTGTAATACCAAAAAAATCATTGGTAAGAGAATGACTATGGTACAAACCCTATGCCTTCATAGAAACATAAACCATAACTCTAATGGATTAGTGAGGTTGCAATACCAGAAAGATTGAGTAATTGTAGCCAATAAAAAAATATTGCAATAGAAAGATTGTACCCATTAACAAGCACACTATGTAGCTTAGTGGCATTTGTAAATGCAATATATGGTAAGAAGAATGACAATCACTTGAGGTGTGATAGTCAAAATGAGGTTGAGAAATGGAAAGATAATAAAGCTCAAACCTTGCATAGTAAAGTGGAGATTTTAACAATGAGTTTCCTTACCCCCTTGCCGACCTTAAGGGTTTTTCAAATGCTATTGAAAATGTTAGACAAATAAAATTCAATCAGGGAATGATTGTCCAAATCAAGTAACAGTGGTAATCACAAGTTCAATGTTTCTTCTTAGCCATTGTATAATGGAGGTAGTGGATTGCATGTTTGACCAATGTTTTGAGACACGTCAAATATGGGAGAATAGTAAATAATACCTTGTGAATTGTGAAGTAGTGACAATAAGGTTGAAGGATCTTAAGACCCAAAATACCATGAAACAATGAGTCCCTTGTAGTAAGTAAGTAGTCAGTCTATAGGACATAGTTTGATTTTATAGAAGGGTGTGCATGAAAGGAATCCTCAAGTGATAGTGAGTGAGCTATTTGAGATTTCAGCTAAGGGTGAAATATCTAGTCTTAAAGGTAGTTAGTAAATTAGTAAATGTGCAAGAAAATCAAATCCTACACACTAAACAATTCACAATGTTATCTTGCATAATGCCTTGAGTTTGAAGCCAAAAATTGCATTGTATCTTGATGAAAGTAGTGACCTTAATGGTCAATCACTAGCAAGCATGATTTTAAAACATGCTATTGTGCTTATGGAGGTAGCATTTTAAGCAAGGTAGTGAGTGGTGGTCTAGAACAATGATAGGTATGAAGGACTTGCTCTATATGCATATTATGCAGTCTACCTTAAGACAACATTCTTAGAAGAGATTGAAGGTAGATTATGGAACTCAAGGGTTGCCATGATAAAGATTAAAGAAAAGATTGAGATCTATTTAAAAGCCACTGTCATGAAGATATTAAAGATGTCACATGCAAAACCCTAGTAGCTAAAGTAATGAATATAGTGCCAAAGAGGGCAATGAGCTGGGGAATATTTTGGAGATCTCCACATTATCTAATCACAGGAAAATAATTCATTTATTTATTTTTTAAAATTAAAAGAAATAAATTTAAACCCTATATAAGATACATTGGTACTTCAAAATAATCTAAAGGAATTTGAGATTATAAAAATATATGTCAATTAAATACCTAGATTACAAACAATAGCATGAACAATGTAACCCTTCTTGAGAAGAGCAGGAATGAGATAAGCACCAATGAATCCTATGCCTCCTATCACGCACATCTCCTTACCATTCTCATTCTTTACTGAAACACTTCTCTATTTTGGCGGGCTACACCTAAAAATAAGGTTTCGACAAAGGTTTTAGAGTATGTTTAGTAAAATGAAAACTCCATTTTGGCGGGCTATGCCTAAAAATAAGATTTCGACAAAAGTTATAGAGTTTGTTTACTAGATTACTTTTGGTGGGCTATTAATTTTTTATTCCTTAAATGATTTTCTAAATAAAAGACTAACTATTTAGTCATTTTTATTTGTGTGACTAAATATTCTTTTAGTCAATGACCAAATTAGTCATTTATTTACTCATTTATAGTTGAGATGAAAAAAAATAGTAGAATTTAGTCATTTTTAGTCGTTGTGACTAAAAATTTTAGTCACCTAGTCATTTATTTTCCAAATTCTACAAGTGATAACAATGAACAAAAGCATCAGTCATTAACCTTAACTTTGCAAGAGTTTCATCAAATTCTACTTTTCCACTCTCTTTCCCAATATGAATTTTAATCCCAATTTTATCCATGAAGAACTTCCTCAGCCTGTAGATCCTGTTGTTAGCCATAGCTTTACTAGGTGTTAGGATAGTTTCAAGCTTTTACCCAAGAAGAAATTGATAAAATTTATCCTTACCAAATACAATGTGTTGAAAAGCTCTTTGAAGCTATTCTGGAAAAGAGTTCCTAAGAGTATAATGGGTAGCTTTGGATTAACCTTTTTGCATGAATTCCATATCTTTGATCAGCTATTTCGAGCTTGATGACCTTCATCAAGAATGAGAATACCCGGGCTCTCTAAAAGTAGTTTCCAAGTATGCTTAGCCTCTTCAAGAAGGCTCACATTTCTCTACCTAACTTTTGAGGTAAATGTGAGCCTTCCTGAAGAGGCTAATCATATTAGAGGATTGTTTTTAGAGAGCATAGGTCTGCTCGTTCTTGGTGAAGGTCATCAAGCTCACAATATTCGATCAAATATATGGAATTCATACAAAAGGGTTAATTCAAAATTATGCATTATACTCTCAGGAACTCTTTTCCAGAATAACATCAAAGATCTTTTCAACACATTGTATTTGGTAGGGCCAAATTTTTTCAATTGTTTCTTGGGTAAAAAAATTAAGCTATCCTCAAAACCTAGTAAATTTATGGCTAATAGTGTGATCTACAGGATGAGGAAGTTCTTCATGGATGAAATTGGGAATAAAATTCAGAATGGAAAAGAGAGTGGAAAAGTAGAATTTGATGAAACGCTTATAAAATTCAGGTTAATGACTGGTTTTTTTTTCATTGTTTTGATGGGAATATTTTGAATGGTCTTCCCGGAATAAAGGATTTTAGTGTGATTTTGAGAGAATCTTCTATACAGTAGGTTGTCTTAGATCAAATAAATGTAGCAAACAATTATGAAAGAGCCAACAATTTTGAATTTGAAACAATGGTGTATTATGTATAGACTCTCCCTATGATCTTCTCCTACAATAACGTATAACAATTTTGAATTAGAAAAAATGGTATATGAACAAATATTTATCCTATCTTTTGTGCTACAACAATTAACTATGGGATAGAACATATCCATATCAACATAAAATAGCAAGTGCAATTCACCTCAAACTCTTCTATGGTAATGCTTTGTAAGGAATTTTTAACTCCTCCATGAACATTCTCTGTGCACATCAATATGTTGGTTATTATCTTGATCTCCTTTGTGATCAAAAGAATAGTGAAGTTCATTGCATAACTCATGACCATTTTGTAGTGCTATGATCTGGTGCTCTTTTACTTTTTACTCACTATGGTCTCAATCACCATGTGAAAATGACTTAGATGATAGATCTTTGTCACCATTTGATAGTAACTTTCATTTTTTTTTTAATATTTGTTATGATTCAATCATTGTTTGATTGTGTTCTTCCTTTCTCAGTCCTATAGGAGAGAGGACAATTCATAGTTTGCAACTCTTTAATAATGATATTCCTTGTAGTGATCTCAGTCACCTAATCTAATGTTTTATATTCTTTGATGGATTTCCCTTCATTATTACTGGCTAGATATTTGATGTAGTGCACATTATTATACTGCAAGCCTATTTTTTAGATTATTTCATTTAGCATCACCAATATTCTCCACAAGTACATTGTCCCTATTTAAAATGATGGAAATGGTTCACGTCTCTCAGAACAATTTCTCTTACAACAATCTTGAAGATAAATTTAGATGCAGTGTGAAAATAAAAACATACTTGAAGGTTCTTAACAACTCTAATAGTTGTACCAGGGGCCATGTTTAACAAACGAAATGCAATTGCTAACTTTTCACTATGGTGGCAGATAAATGATTATTTTTTCTTCTATTCCTTGTTTACTAAGTGATTCTACTAGGACAACAAGCTTGGTTATGTTCTTCTTGGAACTTCATGTATTTACACTAGTATTTCATGTTGTATCAGATGCATCCGAGTTTTAGACCATCTTACTTTGTGAATGGTGTCATTTATCCCTTATAGTGCTTTCATTTATTTTTAAGGGAGCCATGAATTTATACAAAATTGTCAAAAAGTTACTATCTGAGGTATATGACATGTTGATGATCCATCAAGCACAAATTGGGGATATAAAATATAAACACAAAACCATTCTTTACTCTATGAGGATGCTACTTTCTTCTCTTTTTAAGTTTTTCTAACTCCTCCCTATATAGTGAATCAATTTCTAGAACCTCCCCCTATCTTGCAATCCTTACAATTTCCATTAAAAAAAAGTAGAATATTTTAAATGTATGAAATAGAGAAAATAGAAATTTGGAGGGCATGATATAATGCAATATAACTAACAACTCCATGCATGATGTATATAAAATAAAGTGTGTGAGACAGAGACAAGGAATAGTCTCCCATCACTGTATCAATGCTTTGAGCAAATAGATTGTGTTATGTATCATTATTATCTTGATGCTCTGGAACAACCTATAACATTTCGATGGACTGGTTTGATATTCTATTGGGTTGAAAAAATATAGTTGAATGATATTCAATCATAGATTATATATTTATCACTTCATGCTTGGAACACAAAGGATGTGATTGTATTGAAGTAGTTGTGCAGAAGACCAGCGCAGCACCACATGATTGTTGTTGGGCCTTCGCAGTGATGTGTGGTAAGCACCCTGCATCATCGCCACTACAACACGACACGGTTGTTGTTGGGAATTCGCAATTATGTGTGGTAAGCACCCAACATCACTGTGAAGGCCCAAAAAAAACCCTACAGTGTTGTGGTGGTTGTGTAGAAGGTTTTTTGAAGCCTTTGGTGATCTGAAGTAGAAGTTACAACTACAATTTCTGATAAAAATCTACTTCCAAATATGATTCTGATGGATTTTCATATCATCATGCAAACCTCCAATTCACACATAGGCAAGAAGGATGCTTTCAAAGGTTGAGGAGTTGGGCTTTACACCCACTGGTTGAATTTTCTTAAACTTTTCTAAGGAGTTTTTAGAAAAAACCATTTTAAACATATCCTTTAATCACGACATTCCATGAAATCACATTTCTTTGAGGCATTTTTTGAAATAGTTCGCTTTGCTTATCTATGCTTCCACATTTTCATGTATGTCTAGTAGGGCACTTGTAACTACAAAATATGACAAAAAAAAATCCATGTTGTTATGCTTTGATGGATGTCCCTTCGTTATTACTGGATATCTGATGTAGTGCACATTATTATAGTGCAAGCCTATTTTTTTAGATTGTTTCATTCAGCATTACCAATATTCTCCACAAGAAAATTATCCCTATTTAAAATGATGGAAATGGTTCACATATCACTGAACAATTTCTCTTACAACAATCTAACAATCTTAGAGATGAATTTAGATGCAGTGTGAAAATAAAAACATACTCGATGGTTCTTAACAACTTTAATAGTTGTACCAAGGGCCATGTTTAACAAACCAAATGCAATTGCTAAATTTTCACTATGGTGGTAGATAAATGAATTTTTTTCTTCTATTCCACAACATTAAGTAAAAGTATTGAATCTAGAAATACCTTGTTGCCTTCATTTGGCAATCCAATTTCTCCAATTTTGCATAGCTCTCCCATGTTTTTGGATGTGATCTATCTCCTACACTAAAAGCATGTAATATGCCCTTCAATCCAACTACATGTAGGTATATTTTTAGTTCCTCTATCTTTCATCAATCTCCTTACTATTTGAACCTCACAACATTTGCCTATTTCTGCACGAATGTTTTAGAGAAGAACATAATTTGTAGCATTTTTAAGATCCAACTAAAAATGTAGTATTTATGGAATACTTAGCCTATATTCATATATGTCCCACAATCACCAAAGGTTTAACTGGAATCTTAGTAATAATGTTTAGGGTGTCCTCAAGATAGCTAGGATGGGCACAAAGTTCAACCATACACACCTAATGGTCAACTATATATGTAATGAAATAAGGGTTACTGACATGTGAAGTATGTGCAACCCTCATCCACTAAACCTACATGACTACATGCATCTAAAACACAAGCGAATCTTGCAATGTTGGTGTTCTTGAGTGCTTCAGTAATTCAAATATTTTGAGAGCTTCCTTGAAAAATCTATTTTGTGCATATTGTACAATCATATCATTTCATTCCATGAGAACACGTCTCTTTGAGGCATTCTTTCAAACAATTCATTCTATACTACATTTTTTGTGTCAAATCTTTTGTAGTTATGGTTAGTTTCATTACATTCAAATTTTGAATTCTGAAAAATTATATACAATAAATAGGTTGATGGTTGTTTGGATAGTGAAATTATCTCTCTTATAAATTAACTGAAATATCTAGAAGGATTATTTTAATTAAAAAGGATTTTGTGGTTATTTTTGTAACAATGATTTTATAGTGTAGCTAGCTTGCTATTTTCATTCAAGATACAAGTCATCAAATTCAAGCACATACCAAGAAGATGGTACTCTACTTCAAACCGTCAACCTCACTTAGTTTATTTTGCTTACATGGGGATATTAAGGAAGTTTCTAAACAATTAATATATATCACTTTTTGTTTGTGAAGGAGAATCTTGTGAGATCCAATATGGAAGTGGATCAATATTTGGTTTCTTACGTAAAGATGACATCACAATTGGGAAACTTCTTGTGAAACATCATGTTAGTAATTTTTGGATGTTAAGGCTTCCCGATTGGATATTAAAGATCTTTTCTCATCAACTTAATTTGGAATTTATGTATAAATGGATTCTTTCATGGTGTAGGTCTTTACTGAGATAACACATGAACCAGAGTTGACATTTTTGTTATCTAAGTCTGATGGCATTCTTGAGCTTGGTTTCCAAGAAAAATTCTATTGATAATGTTGTTTCATTCTAGTTAGTGTTGATAGCCTTCATTATATAGTGTCAACTTCATTCTATAATTTGAGTGTATCACCTTTCTTAAACATTGAACAAGGTTCTGAAATCAAGGGTTCAATATACATATTTTAGGCCTATGTTGAACACTCTATTTAAGGCATTTATTGACAAGGCTACAATTTTTTAATTGATTTATCTTTCTACTATGTTTGGACTTAATTTTGTAAACTTGCAATAGAAAATGTACTTTTATTCTTTTTGAATTAATACTAATAGTAATTTTGTTGGTTGTATTAAGGCATAGCTTCATTCATGGTGGAAAAGGAAACACACTATTGCTCATATCAGATGGCATGTTGCATATAAAGAAGGAAATATTCTAGGGTTATTATTTGCTGCATTGAAGGAGAGAGATTCATATATGGGACACAATCAACACTCTCCTTCTTGGATTCTACATGTTACATATTGCTCTAGGAAGATTGCCCACCTTGCATAAGTTTTAAGAGATATTGAAATGGGCATGCACTTGCATTGAAGGGCTCCAAGCATGCATTTCCATCATTGCAAAATTTTTTGGAGAAGTTTCTTTCTTGTCATTTATGTGCATTGCAATTCAGATTTTCAGTCTTGTGACTGAAAATAAACATTGTAATACTCGATTTCTAAGCATTTTTCAACCAAGATAGATATTTCAGACTTGTGCAAGTTGTAAGAACACCTTTCTTTTAATAAAGTTCAGCGATTTTACCTTCTTAATGGCTATCTTATTGTGTGCAATTGATGATTGATGTGTATTTTTGTGTTTTATGTTTAAATCCTCAAAAAATAACTAATTAAAATGACTAAATATACTACTAATTGACATCAATTAATAATTAAATTGACTAAATATACTACCAATTGACATAAATCAATTAATACAAATGACTAAATATACTACCAATGGATGAAAATCAGTGAATAAAAAATACTTAATATACTACCAATTGATGGTAATTAATTATTACAATGACTAAAGAAATGACTACCATGACTAAATAAATCACCATTTAACAACAATCAATGACTAAATATACTACCAAATATACTAAAAAATTAATGACTAAATATACTACCAAAATGATCAATCAAAACAACCAATAAATGACTAAAAATAGTTTAGTCATCAATTTGGTTACGTTATAAATGACTAGAAATAAACTATTAATGGTCACGTGACCATGCTTAATCATTTATAAATAGTTTTTAGTAGTTTTTTTTACTCATATATTGTTATTTCTATACTAGTGGCTTGTGTTCTAGAGTTAATACATGGAAGGTTAAGTGTTTACTAGGCAGACTTGGAATGTTGAGATGTTTGCACCAAGTCTTTGAATTATGAGCCAACATGGAGGTGTGTGCTAAGGTAAAATAGGTCTTGGTTATCTCCTAGTTTGGACCATATTTTATTCCCTCTTACCATAGATGTTTTGAAGGTAACTTTTTGTGGTAATTCCATATTTCATGTTACATGTTTCATCTTAGCCGACAAAGGAGAAAATTTTTGAAGCTTGTGGAGGATATAAATAAAATGTCAAGTGCGTTGCAAATAGGAAGTGTGTGTGAATATATGAGAAAGTATGTGCAAGTATAAATGTGAGGAAGTATGGTGAAATTAGTGAACTAAAGGTAGTAGAGATTGTTGAGAAGAGGTGTTGAAGATATATGTTAGTGTGAAGAGTGTTGCAGTGATGATTGATCATAACATTGTGTCAATTATTTTGCATAGAGGTTGTAGGCTTATTTTGTAAGTGTTGTTTTTAGGGAGTTATAGCTTCCTTTGTTTGAAACTATGTTTTAGTGAGTTGTAGCTTCCTTTGGGTTGTATCCCATAAAACCTATTTTAAATCTTGTTTTATTTGTGAGGGTATATTTGGATAGTAGATCCAAGTAGCTTACTCACCATGGTTTTTCCTTGTAAGGTTTTCCACATAAATTTGGTGTTATGGTTGTGTGTTTATGCTTTATTGCATAGTTTTATTCCTTATATGGTTAAGTAAATAGGAATTTTTGGTTAATAAAGTTGAATTGGATTAATTTGTGGCACTTTTTGATTCACCCCACCCCTCTCTCAGTATATTAGTGTGTTCTAAAAATTGGTATTAGAGCTAAGTTCCTCAGTGAAACCTAATAGATGAAGGTGGATCTTGGAATAGAATGCATGGCTTAGAAAGAATCCTCTTCTAAAGCACTAATATTTTACAAAAGAAACTATGCCTTTTGGTGTGTAAGGATGGAATCCTATCTCAACTTGCTAGAGTATGATGTTTGGAGAGCTATATATAGGATGATTATAATAAACCTTCTCATCCTATTTTAGATGTTAATGTAAACAAGGCCCATGAAAATAATTCCAAAGAAAATAATGTAATCTTATATGGTTTAACAAATTTAGAGTTTGTCAAGGCAGTGTAGTGCAAGAAAGCCAAGGAGATATGGGATAAACTCAAAAATCTATATGAATGAAATGATAATGTAAATAATATAAAATTAAAATTTTATAGAAGAATATTTGAGAATATTAGGATGAAAGAAGAGGAAAAAATTTATACCTATTTTCTACTTCCTTCACAATAAGTATGGTCATAAAGCTATGGATTGCAAATTTGAAATAAATAAAAGAAATTTTGAAGTAGGAATTCTCTTGCTTCATTAATGGATGTCAATGTGATATGTCAAATATAAAACAATGTTGTACATATAGAAAAATATCATAGAAGTGGATTAGAAAAATTTGAAACTCGGATAGTAGATGTTATAGAGCAAGTCAAGGAGAACGACACTTCCAAGACAAAAAGAAAATAATGAGGTTGAAAATTCAATGGTTTTCCAAAAAAAAATTATGCTCAAGGGAAAACAAGTATTTGGGTAATAGATAGTGGACATTCAAGTCACATGGTAGGTGAAAAAATAAAATTGATCAATCTTGTTAAGTGGAATGGTGGACCAATCAAGTTTGGAGACAATTCATCTACAAAAAATTGTGAAAAGGGCACCATAAGTATTAATTGAAAATCTAGGAAATAAGATTTTCTTTATGTATAAATTCACAAGCACAACCTTCTCAATGTAAGTTAGATGTACATCAAGGGATACAATCTCATATTTCATTACCACATGTGTGAAATCTGAAGAAAAAATTTAGTTAAACTAGTGGAAAAAGGATCTAGGATAAAAAATAACTTATACAACCTAAAGGGTGTAAATGGAAGAGATGCCAAATATTGTCAAACCTGCAAGCACTTTGTGTAAAGAGTGTCAGATTGACAAGCATACAAGGATAAGATTCAAGACAAAGAAGTATTCTTCTACTTGAGACCATTTGAACTAATTCATACTTATTTTTGTGAACCTACAAGGAGAAAGAGTCTCCAAGGTAAAAGGTATTTTATGTTACTCATTGATGATTTCTCTAAGATGACATGGGCTACATTCTTAAAAGAAAATCCTGAAGCTTTGAGTAGGTTTAAGATTGTAACAATTTTTTATATTATCAACTTCAATGGGAAAATCCAATCTTCATTGCAAACTTGAACACTTCGTTCAAAAAAAAAATATTGTGCTATACAAAATTAGGACAAGATAAAATCAGATCGACCACAACAAAAATGCATCCTACAAGTATCAATAAAATCTTTCCAAACTTCTAGACATGAAAATTGAGGCTCCCAAAACCATCTTCAACACTTTCTATCTTTATCTTTCTCTATTGCAGAGCTTTAAAAACCTATCACTTTTTTTCCATCACTGCTCCCTCATCTGTAAGAATATTTTAAAACTATTTCTAAGTTTTATGTGTCTCCTTCCCAGCTTTCTAGGACATTTTGAATTTTCTAATTTTGTTATGATATGAGAAATTTATGCCCAAATTTACTAATATTGGGTCTCACAATTATGACCCAAACAATCTCCCTCTTCCCATAATTCCAACCAAACATCCAAATTTCTCATTATTCCTTCTTGGGCATGGGTAACCTCGTGCAAAAATTAATTCATTTTCCCTCTTTTTTTCCCACAATCTCACTCCACTACCTCTTTTTCTAGCACCTACAACTCTTATCATGGAGTTACATCACCCAATAATAGCTCCATCATGCCTATGTGTGGGATTTTGTAACTCCGGAGATTTTATTAGTTCTTACCTCCTATCACTTTCATTTTGAATTAGAATTAAATTCAAATCCACACAAAAGATTTTTCCTTTGAGGATTTTTTTAAATAATTAGATTTCTCACTTGCAAGATGACACCACAAACCAAAAAAAAAAATCAAAATAAGAAAACTTAAATATTTTTTGATGTTCAAGATTGTCCATACACTCGGGTGTGCTTGCATCAAACAACTTGAGTAAGAGAAATATTTCATGAGTCAAATCTCATGAACATTTGAAGATCGTATTTTTTTTTTGGATCCACCATTATTCTTTATTTTTTGAAAAATTTCTTCACCATTCCTTGAACCTTCATGTCTCTCCCTTCTTTCATCCTTCCTCTCTTTCTCTCTCTCTTAAATTTTCCTCACTATAACACAAGTTGTCCTCTCATTCTATCTTAAAATATTCATAATTTGAAAGTGAATTGATTGTAACAAACTCACTAAAATGAATAAATTGATTGTGTACATCATTCTCACCTATCTCTCCTCCTTCCTCTTTTTCCTATAGGCCAACACAATGAATAAGATCTTGCTACAACTTATCTTGTAACTTATTTTTGTTGCACCTAATCAATCCTCCTTCTCCATTTTCTTCTCTAATTTTTCTTTAATAAGAATTGGCTTCAACACCATCATTAATATATTTAGAAAAATTATCAATCACCTCACTAATATCCTCTTTGTCTGCTATTATAACATCATTTTCAAGCTCCTCATATATTTCCACTTTAACTAAGTCATTTGTATGTAAATCAACATCAACAAAGAATTCACAAAACTCAAATTTTACCTCTTCATTGTCTATTGTAGCTTTCACTCCACTTCTTGTCAATGCTAACCATCGCTTTTCAACTATTTTAGCTTGCATTAGTATTCCATATTTTTCATTATTCTTCATTTCCCCTTCACTCCCTTTACTTGATACATTTTCTATGCACTCTTCTTCACATTTCTATCCTTAATTTTGAATCATCTATGTGTTCTCATGAAGAACAAACTTCATTGAAACTTGACTATTCTCTACAAATTTACCTTATTCTTTTATGACAATACTATTCCTTACACTCATTTTCATATCCACAATTTCATTAAATTCCTTTGCAAGTAACATAACATCAAACTCATTTTCACAAATATATAAAAAAAAAACCTTTTACCTATGTGTTTTCTTGCTTCTCTACTGTTATCCCAACTTTTTCTTCTCAACTTTCTATTGAAATCTTGTTACTCTCTTCTTATACCCCCTCCATTGCACTCAAATGTGTCATTTTCTTCAACATATTTATTTATTTCCAAGGAAAATTTTCTACCCTAACTTCGCAGTCACTTACTTCAACATATTCCTTTATCTTTTCTTCACTCAAATTAGCATGAATATCTTTAAACAATACCTCTTTCTCAGCTACGAATTCATTCTTCTCTTCTTTATTATCCTCTTTCATGAGGATCCCTTCCTTTTTCAGTGCCATATGTATGACACTCCATTGTATCCTTTTCTTCACCTACATCCAAAATAATTTTAGGACATAAAATAGGGAATTCATCTCTTCCCACCTTCATTTCCTTTGTTACCTCTCCTTCAAACAAATATTTAGTTTTATTTTTCTCCACTTTCTTTCTCCTTTCATTCTTTATGATTCTCTTCTTTTCTTGATTTTATTTTACCAAAATTGTGTGATTTGACCAAACATGTTCTTCTTTCCATGTCACTTTCATCATAGGGCTACAACTCTTCATTTTCTCATTCTTCTTTTCGTTGTCCTCTTTTTCAATTCTTTCCTTTTCCTCTTTCTTATCTTCACTTGAATACACAAATTGACTTGCAAATACATTTTTGTTAGAAAAATAATGGGACTCCTTCATGCCCACATATTCCTCTTCAACCTTCTTATTTATTGCCACTTAGATACTACTACAATTTTGTTCTTCTTTTTTGCAATCACAAATTTATTAGGAAAGTAATATCTTTCCAAGGCTTCCACTCTAGCCTCAATATTATTTAATTCTTCAAAATCCCATTTTGTAAACCTCTTTTCTTTCCACTCTTCCATAGGTAAAATCCTCATAGACCTTCTCTTGACCCATCTCCTTCTCTTCTTCAAAGATATCTTCATAGACTTACAAGTCCCTCTGTAGTTACAAGTCCCCCTTGCAACAATCTTTTTCACTTTAGGGTATTAACCCTCTACATTCATAGGTCCTCCCTACAACAAACTCACTCTTTATTATCATCTAAACAATATATGGTTTATGGAAGATGAACCTCTCTCTTGTGCATATTCTACCGAGCCTTAACCTCTACTAGAGGATAATATCTACAAACTTATTTCAACTCTTCTTACCAATCAACTGTTGCAACACTTCCCAACCAATCTTCCCACTTTGATACCATTTGATGGAGTATGAGGATGAGGGGTTTTTCCAAACAACCGATCCAAGTAATCATGAAACCAAATTCATCCTTATACAACAACTAACAAGCACTTGCAAATGAAAACTTGAAGAAATGATTTAGATTATAACAATTTTTTTATTATCAACTTCAATGTGCAAATCAAATCTTCATTGAAAAATTGAAAACTTCATTACAAAAGATTAATTGTTCTATACAAAATTAGGACAAGCTAAAATCATATAATCCACAACAAAAATGCATCTTATAGGCATCAATAAAATCTTTCCAAACTTTTGGACATGGAAATTAAGGCTCCTAAAACCATCTTCAATAGTTTCTTTCCTGTTTTTCCCCTTTCTTTGTTGTGGAGCTTTAAAAACCAATCACTTTATATCCATCACTACTCCCTCATCTGTACAATTTTTTTAAAACAATTTCTACGTTTTATGCATCTCCTCCCTAGCTTTCTAAGATATTTTGAATTTCCTGATTTTGTTATGATATGAGAAATTTCTTTCCATTTACTGATACTAGGTCTCGCAATTATGACCCAAACAATCTCCCTCTCCCCAAAATTCTAACCAAACATCTATATTGATCATTATTCCTTCTTGGGCATGGGTAACCTCCCTCATTCATTTTTTCCTACAAAAATCAATTCATTTTCCTTATTTTTCATCTCCACTATCCCACTCCACTACCTCTTTTTCTGGCACCTACAAATCTTATCATTATTTCAATCCAAATTTTTTAAAATGTATCATGGAGTTACATCACCCAATAATAGATCCCCCATACCTATGTGTGGGATTTTTTAACTCCCAGTATTTAATTAATTCTTACCTCCCAACACTTCCATTTTGAATTAGAATTAAATTCAAATCCACACAAAAGATTTTGCATTTGAGGATTTTTTCAAATAATTATATTTCTCACCTGCAAGATGACACCACAAACAAAAACAAAAACCAAAATAAGAAAACTTACATATTTTCTGATATGAAATATTTCTTGTGCACTCATTTGCTCCTATATCAAATGGTGGCTTAGAAGAAGTTTACATAGAGCAGCCTGATGGATTTTATTCATTATAAGACCCTAACATGGTATGTAGACTAATGAAGGCTTTGTATGGTCTTAAACAAGATCCCAGGGCTTGGTATGCCAAGTTGGACAAGTACTTACTCCAACATGGTTTCAATAAAGGTGCCATAGATAGCAATATTTACATCAAAATTGAGGATGAACAAATTCTAATAGGTTTTGTATATGTTGATGATATAATATTTGGTTGCAATGATGAAATGTGTAGGAAGTTTGTAGAACAGATTTAGAAGGAATTTGAAATATCTATGATAGGTGATTTATCATTCTTTCTTAGACTCCAAATTACTCAATCAAATGGTGGTATTTTTTTTCTATCAAACAAAGAATGTCAAGGAGATGTTGAAGAATTTCGATATGAAATATTGAAAACTAGTAAGTACTCCAATTTGAAAGAAACTAACCACATGAACAAGAAAGTGTTGCAACATGAGCAAGAAGACAATTTGATCAAATGATGATCTATGATGAATTGATCTAGAATATTGGATTCTCCCAAACAAGGTCTCAATGGAAATTTTGTTTAGTGTACTTCGCAGTGGTGCAAGCTATTTTTCTAGATTTTGCTACAGGTAAGAATTATAGCCAACTTAATTTAGTGCTGCCTATTACACTCCCGAGCTTGAATCTTTTCACCAGTTTCTCGAATTTTAGAGATTTCAACAGAATTGAGAAGGTGATTTGGAGCTCTATCATTTTGTCAATATACTTTTTCAAATTCATCCCTAGGTACATTCTATTAATTTTTTGCAATTTGAGGGGTTTACTTGATAACTTGGAAATACTATAATTTGGAGAAGGTTTATTTGTATTAGGAGGCTTCATTTTTAGTTGCACGTCATATTTGGGAGTTTTTAATTATTGTTGAAGGTCAATGTCTTTGTAATCTTGGAGATCAATCATAGATCATTATGGGGCTTTCATTTCATCATTCTTTGATTATGTTGACAAGGGGAAACTATAAAAATTGGAGAGATGGCATAATAAACCATCTCTAATCACTTCAATTATTGCCACATTTGTATGGTTTAGTTCCCCCTCCAGATAAAGGTATCTAAAAAACTTATTTGGAAAAATTTGAAACTTTAGATGAGGATGATAAGGGTTCTTCAAATACTCCTTCTCCATTAGAGAGATTTTATGTATCTTCACCTTCAGTGATTCCTTGTGCAAAGTCATTGATTGAGGATTCCATCATTCTTGTTCAGTAGGACCATTCATCTTATTTTGTTGATCCATTGAGCACATCCAGTCATTCATTACGACCATATCTCATTATATTCCTAATTGGGATTCCTATCTATAAAACATTCAATCCTTGTTTGTGGAGTCTCAGATTTCATATTTGGAGGACACATTTGAGGTGTTATCTCTCCTCTTTGATGACAACCACTACACAACTATTGTCAAACCATCTTTGTCTTTGGATCTTGTTCAACATCAGTTTTCACATAGTCTTGGTTTGTCACCTTCTTCATTGATTGGGTATATACCTAATTTGATTGTGGTATCTTCATCTTCAGTGGCAAAGGAGACACATGAGAAGTTTTCAGAGACATTATCATCATCCAAATTCATGCTTATTTATTTCAATTTCTATCTGGAATGGGAAACATACCTGCATTTGTACTTGGTTTCTTTCTTCCAAAAGGGAGACAAATTTTTTTTCGACATTGCATCATGTTTTTTCTTCAGGAACTTGACATTTTTCAGGTGATTATACATTATGGGGGGCTACATAGTCTTTGCATTTCCCTTCATTGGAGGGATCATTTTATTGTATTCTTGTGATGAATGTTTAGGATTTTTAGATATTTGAAGAGCACTCTAGATTATGGATTGTGGTATCAAAAAGGTGATGAGTTTTCTTTGAGTGCATATACTGATATATATTGGGTTGGAAATTTTGATGATCAAAGAAGTACCAATGATGGATCTTTCTTTTTGGGAAATAGTTTGGTCTCATGGTTTAGAAAGAAGCAAGATTCAGTATCCTTATCAATAGTTGAAGTAGACTATACATGTGAAACATCTTGATACACTCAAGTTTTGTGGATGAAGAAAACATTGAAGGATATCAAGGTAATGTATGATGATCCCATTCCTATTTTATGTGACAATACAAGTTCCATCAATATTTTAAAGAATCTAGAGATGCATTCTAGAACCGAGAACATATCTATCAAAGGATCAAGTTATAGACATCTTTAAAAAGGTAATTTTTAATGACACATTTGAATACCTTATACAAAATTTAGGGGCTATTTCCCCTCCTTCTAATAGGATGCATAAATGGTGCATCTATCCATGGGGAGCAATTCAAGACATATATTTATACCCAAATTGATTGAAGCTACCTCTCAAGGGGAGTATGTAGGAAGAATATAATAAGGATGTTAAGGTTTTATGCAAATAGAGGGAGCGTCTATGTTTTTGTTGGTAAAAAGGAAGACCACTAGCCCTTTTCTCTTGATATAAAAAGGGGAGAAATATATTAGGTTAGTGTTCCCATTAATGTCAAAGGGGGAAATTGTTGTATATATTTCCATTTATGTCAACAAAGTTGTATTAAGGAAGGTTGTATGTGTTGTAAACAAAGTGGTGTTTTGAATTATTAGGAGTTGAGGGACTTGGTGTTGAATGTCATGTGCATGCTATACATAGTTGTACCACATCTTCTATTGTTCATGAATAAGTGAAAGTTGATAGTTTGAAGTGTATATTGTCTATGGTAGTGTGAATATTGTATTCTTTATTACTTGAGGTAAATCATTAGTGAAAGAAAGTATGCAAGGTTTCATGCAATCAATGGCTCAAGAAGTTGTACCGAAGAATCATGTGAGAATGCTCTGTATTCCTCCATATTTAAAGATATGGAATTTTAGTTCAGAATTTAGAAAAAGATAGGTATAAAGTATGTATGTTCTTATTTTAAAATTATAGAAGTTACTACAAAAGTTTCCAGAGCTAGCGGAGTGAAGAATGTGTTGTTCTAGTTAGGAAGGATCAGAGGAATTCTATACATTTCTCCACATTTAAATATATGATCTTCCAGTTTGGATGATAAGTTCAAATTTTCTATATGTTATCTCATTTCATGTTTCAAGTATTGAGATGTACTACTATAGTGTAGAAAAATATCCCTTTACATTTTAACACTTGTTTGGGCCCTCCTTGTGGATTTTGACTTAATACTGCCTTGATTTAGTGTTGTAATGCAGATGACACATTCGCATTAGGTCTTGGTCCCTTGTGAACTAATGGATTTTAATAGTACCTTACTAAAGTTTTATAAAGTGTTGTAACTCACTTTCACACTTTTCTAGGGTTTAATCAAATAACTAAGCATAATAAACTTATTTTTAATCAAAATCAACCTTAATCTTGCCTTATTTGGAGTGGTGTAAAGTGTTGTAACACACTTTCACACTTTTATAGCGTTTTCATTAATAATTGGGCTTTTTATGCTTTAATTGGCCCTATTTTGCATCCACAAGCCTCATTTATTGCATGTCTTTTAGGATAATCCCGACAAAAATTAGTAACTATATGAGCATGAATTTGCACCCCTAGTACAAATTCCCTTTTACCCCCTTACACTTTAGAAAACCAAAAGTGGAGGTTTAATTCCACTTAGGCCCACTTCTTACATTCCACTTGGTGCCCTGTTTGTGTGTTAGTGAGGGAATTTATATTGGGGATGCTCGTGTGGTGCACAGACATTTGCACGTCATGCTTATGTCCATGGAAGATTCCTATGGTTGGAAACTACATGGGCATTACATTTTTTATTGGAAGTCGAAGAGTGACGTCCCTCTTCAGCTAGTCGACCCAAATATGGCCATTTTTCATCCATCTCTTCATAATCTTCACTCTTTCATCCATAGCCCTCTTTAGTATAAGTTTTGGAACAAGTTGGCACACTCTCTTCACGCTTTGAGAATCAATTTTCAGTCTTTGTAGTAGCATCCTTCACTCCATTGCAATAATCTACCACTCCATAACTCCAATAGTGCGAGCATAGGACAAACACCACGACAGCAGAGGATTGAGTTCCTCTCATTCACTCCTCCACAAGCCTTGAGCGCTTTGGACAAAGGTGGTAAGCTCCTCTCATCTCCTCTATCATACTCGGTTGAGTAAGCACATACTATTTTGTAGTGTTTTTTGCATATGTAGCTTGTATTTCCCTTCTTTATCGCTATTTCTATCAATGCAAACTTGGTTTTCCGTGGAGGTGGAAACACCAAGATGGGGGTTTGATTGAGGCAGGCCCCTAAACAAACCCAATACTTTCCCTCTTTGTTGTGTGCAGGTGGATAGATCTCGAAGCAAGCTGGCGAGAGGATTATTCTACAAAATTATCTTCATCACCCTCATGGTAACATACTTCTTCTATCATATATGTATTTACCTTTCTCTTTTCATAGTCTTTTCTTTACTTCAAGAAACTGTTAGACTAGACTGTCAGTCCTTTCTCAGGATTCCAACCTCGTTTCTTTGGTTTTCTGTCCGTACGGACACCAGTGCACCTGTGAGATGCCAGCATGTCATACTATCATCCTAGAACTGTGCTTCTCTCCTCGGACAAGGTTGAGACACATAATTGGCTCTGGAAAGTGACTCGTCTAGTATCCCTTCAACTCTTAGGATTGCAGACTAATCGAAGGACACATAGTCTTCATCATTCTCATAATTTCTATCCTAACCTTCCTTGAACTGACGTAAGTTAGGGAAGCCTTTCCACTCTTGGCCTTTCATGACTTGGGGCCTTGCAATGGTTGATCCCCCTCTCTTACATTTTTGGTGAACTCGACGTGAACCATTTTGGTTTTGTTTTGTGATATTGAAAGCTCCTTTCCTTGTATCCTAGGAGTGTTGTAGGTATGAGTTTTGTGAGGCTTTCGCCTCGCAACCCAACCTACAACCCCTAGTAGGCATAGCTGGAAGGCTCCAAAGTATTGTGTAACGAAACCTTAATTGGGTCACTACTTTATATTGTAAACCTTTGGAGGCTCTGTAGAAGTACCATCTAGTGTGCATGATGGCCTCTTTCCTAGATCAATCTATTCCCTATGCACAAACTATGACTAGTGGTACTAGGATAACCTTCACCTCACAAGACCTACTGATGGGCTTCAATAGAGAACCATCACCTCTTTACAGCCCTACAAGGATAAATGGGAATACTATAGCGGGTGTTCTCATTGATCCGATGTCACAAGTGAATATCATAACTGAGGAGATCATGTTGATTAACTTCCTTCATAAGGATGGGTATGATGCACCTGAGAGCACCATCCGCATAGACAATAGACTTTCCATACCTCCTATAGTGATTATCATCCTATCAGTCCTCGTTGGACCTAAATCTATAAGCCTTAAATTTGACATCAACCTGGGGACTGAACTCTTCAGAGTGAAGATAGATATCCCCTAGCTAGTAGCTATGCACGTAGTTCCCTTGGTTATACACAAGTGTCTGAAGTTAATTCATGGAGGTTAAGTACACATTGTCTATGACACTGGTTATAGACCACCGGTTGCACGTGGCAGCTATACCTTGGATTACTTTTGGTCTATATCCCTTGGTCCTCTCCCACCTAGGAAGGACCTCCTACACTGCACATATCAAAACTATAAAAAGGGGCGCACTGGGCCAAAATTGAAATACCCTCCATCGCCTTACGTTTTTTTGCATAGATCTTGTCTGAAAGTTGATAGTGATTCCACCAAGGCACGTAGAAGAGAAGAAGAGAAGCGGTCTTGAGATCCTCCTTCTTCCTCTTCCACTATTCAGTCTGATGCTTCCTCTCATCCTATTGTGGTACCATCTACTTTTGTCTCACATTTGTGAGAGAATCCCATAGTGCATGCTTGGTGAAAGGCCAAGCATCTTGCATTTGAGCTTCATGTCTTATCCACAAAGCCTAGGCTCGTTCAGTATGAAATATAGAAATCCCCCCATGGAGAATCCTCTTTATCTCAGCCTTTGTGACCTCCTACTATCCTTGTACCTAAAATAATGAATGTGAAGAGGCCCACCACCGAGGCGTTAGATTCAACTCCTTCCGTCGTTTCTGAACCTGCCCCTCCTTGTTAGAGTAAAAGTTTTAACTTAATTATGTTAATTAAGTTACCTTTATTACTCTCTTAAGATTTCACTTTAGTTTGCATATTGTCACATTTAATAATTATATTAATTATTAAATGTCTACCTATTAGGGTTACTTTTACGGTTGCACAATCTCCTTTTATAAGGATTGATCATCATATTTTATTCTCACTCTCCAATTAATACATTTTTCAGCTTTCATAGCACCCTTGATTTTTTGTCTCCATCTCTTCTTTTTGTGACAGTTTATTTGCATATAGGTGATCTCCGGGGTCTGTGACGTTGGATTTCACAACTCTCTTAAGATTTCACTTTAGTTTGCATATTGTGACATTTAATAATTACATTAATTATTAAATTTCTACCTATTAGGGTTACTTTTAGGGTTGCACAATCTCCTTTTATAAGGATTGGTCATTGTATTTTATTCTCACTCTCTGATTAATACATTTTTCAGATTTTAGAGGACCCTTTCTTTTTTGTCTCCATCTCTTATTTCTGTGATAGGTTATTTGCATGCAAGTTATCTTCGGGGTCTATGACATTGGATTTCACAACTACACTTCTCCCACTCAGGAGTCTATATTTTCAATGGAAACAATTGTGGAAGAAACTCCCATGGCTGAGCAGGATCCTTCCATCCCTTCACAAATCCCAGTGTCTGGTTCAAAGAGCCACAGAAATTGCCTTGCACATGAGCGTTAGCACCGGGGAAAGGCTCTCCTAGTTGAAAAAGCCTCCTTAGAGAAGGAGGAGAAGAAGACCGCATCTCCTATTGTGTCCCCTTTCCCTCCTTTCATCTCTAAATCTCTTTTGGCTCCTATTGTGAGTGCACATGTTCCTAGAAGGGTGCAAGTGTCTATCGCTCCTTCAAAAAATCCACCCTTATTGACTTCTCTCCCAAATTTCTTGCCTTTACAAAATCTCATGGACATAGTGAAAACTTTAGTTGTATCCATTCCTGTTCTTTCCTCTTCTCCCTCGACCCTCCTTGTTTCATCTATGGGGAGTTCACCTCCTTTGATGAAGAAGAAGGTAGAGCATGAACCCTCCAGTAATGGAGGATGTAAGAAGAGCCCATCTTCTCTGAAATGTGGCCCCAAATTGACTTGTTTTCTCCTAATAATGGAATTGATCTCATCCTCTCCTGAGTTTATCACCGCTCCTGAGTCTCTCGGTGAGCCCAGTGGTGAAGCTCAGGTGCAAACACCTCCGTCCACTGAGGTGAAGCAAGGAATTCTCATTAAGTGCATGTTTAACTAAGTGGATGAAGTTTTAGCCTTGTCAACAATTTTTGTGAGGTTGTTATCCTTGGACCCACAAGAGCTCAGCAAAAGAGACCTCACAGGTCCCTCTGCCTAGGCCCTTATTGTGAGAGGATCAAAAGCTCCTTCCCTTAACATTACACTATTGCAAGCTCATCACCCTTCCCCCTTTGATGATCTAGAGTGGGAAGTTGATGACCTCTTGGTCGACCAGTGTTAGGGGGATACCCTCTTCTTGATCTTTAGATTAGATGTGTGATTGTTGTGATGTGTTCCCCCATCGTGTTGTAAGTTCTTGGATTACCCTCATCACCCCTGTTGGTGCTTGGATACAAGCATGGTGTTTGTGTTGTGAACCTTCTTCTATATGTATCTCTATTCTTCCATGTTTTTGATTCACTTTCAGTAAATTAGGGACGATGCAAAGCATCAGGAGCATTTAGGCCTCCTTCCATGTTGACCCAATTTTTTGTTTTTACTTTGTCCTTCATGCATTCTTCCTAATTTGGTTGGGGATTAATGATCTCTCACCTCTTGCCATGGTTACCTAATATATATAAATATAGGCAGATCTGACCCCATGAAACCAGATCCCCCTGTGCCCTTTGTCTGTGATCTACTTTCTCTTACTTTTCTCTTTATCTTTCTCTCATCTTTGCTTGATTTTCCCCTTTCATGTGTGACAATGCCTCTTCTACATCACTTGGTCTTTAGGAAATTCATTCATTGCCAAATGAATCTTTTCTCAAAGACCCTTCACACACTCCTTTGTTAGAATCGCATTCTCAACTTGAAACCCTAGTGGAACATATTTCCTTCATCATGGGTTTGTAAAGAAAGGACATGGAAACCCTCCTCTGAAGTGGGAATGGTCTTAGTCTTCCCCTAGCATGAGTGCATCTCCTTCCTTTCAACTTCCTCAATGAATTGAACATCCTTCAAAAGGATTCCTCGGTGACAAATCGATTCAAGAAGGAAGATGTTAAGATTTTGAATAGTGTGTCCCTTGAGAATACCCCTTCTTTTCACATTGGGTTCCCAAGGGACCCCCTCAAAATTCCTAACAATTTCAATTTATGTTTAGCTTGGGGGCAGCCCGATGAGACCATCTTCACATCTTTACATCTAGCTTTGGGACAGTCTGACTAGACTTCACCTTTCAAATAGCATGTTCCTTGAGTGGACCCTCCTTTCTTTTGAAGGGTTCCCAAGGGATCCCTTTGAAATTTTTTCCACTTAGCGATGGTCTACATGACTACCTATTCACTGGCCTACGTGGCTGCTTCTTGATGTGTTTTATTTGATGGTAAACATGTCTCCATCTCTGACTCTACAAAGTCCCCTTTACTCAGTCTCCCTCATGTGAGAGTTCTTGGGGGATACCTTCCTTACAGTTCTATAGGTCTGTAAGGTTCTTTTCTCAATCTCCCTCATGTGAGAGTTCTTGGGGGATACCTTCCTTATAGGTCTATGGGTCTGTAAGGTTCTTTTCCTAGTTTCCTTCATGTGAGAGTTCTTGAAGGATACCCCCCTTGCAGGACTATGAGCCTGTAAGGCACTTTCGTACTTCATCTTTTTAGTTTCACAAAACTATGAAGTCCTTTCTTGCACTTTCGGATTTTCCAGATCGTTCTCTACTTCCTTGTCAGTTCAGGTATACATCTCTTACTATTTTACTTTCTTCCTATTCTACTTTACCGAAGCACTCATCAGTAATCATGCTTGCTAAAGTGGGGGGAAAATGTATAAGAATGAATTTGTAGCCTTAACAAAAATTCCCTTTTAACCCCTTACACTTTATAAAACCAAAAGCGGAGGTTTAATTCCACTTAAGCCTACTTCTTACATTCCACTTGGTGCCCTGTTTGTGTGTCAGTGGGGGAATTTCTGTCGAGGATGCCCACATGGCACGTAGATGTATGTGTGGCACGCTTACGTCCCTAGTAGATTCTTGTGGTTAGAGACTGTAGAGGCATTACATTTTTTATTGGATGTTGAAGAGTAACATCCCTCTTCGGATGGCCAACTTGAATATGGTCATTTTTCATCCATCTCTTCATAATCTTCACTCTTTCATCCATATCCCTCTTCAGCAAAAGTTTTGGAACAGTTTGGAACACTCTCTTCATGCTTTGAGCATCCATTTTCAAGCTTTCTAGAAGCATCCTTCACTCCATAGCAACAATCTACCACTCCATTACTCTAATAGTGCAAGCTCAGGAGAGACACCACAGCAACAAAGGCTTGAGTTCCTCTCATTCACTCCTCCAAAAGCCATGATCACTTTGGACGAAGGTGGTAAGCTCCTCTGATCTCCTCTACTTTATTTGGTTGAGTAAACACATACTATTTTGTAGTGTTTTTTTCATATTTAACTTGTATTTCCCTTCTTTATCACTATTTCTATCATTGCAAACGGTTTTTCATGGAGGTGGAAACACCAAGATGGGGGTCTAACTAAGGTAGGCCCCTAAACAAACCCAACACTTTCCCTCTTTGTTGTGTGCAAGTGGACAGATCTTGAAGCAAGCTAGCGAGAGGATTATTCTATGAAATTATCTTTGTCACCTTCGTGGTAACATACTTCTTCTATCATATCCGTATTTACCTTTCTCTTTTCATAGTCTTGTTCTTTACTTCCTAAAACTGCTAGACTAGACTATTAGTCCTTTCTCAAGATTCCAACCTCGTTTCTCTAGTTTTATGTTGTACGGACACCAACAAACCTACGAGATGCCAGTGTGTCGCGCTATCTTCTGAGAACCATTCTTTTGTCCTCAGACAGGGAACTACCTAAAACACAGAGTTGACTGTAGAAAGAACTTATCTAGTCTCCCTTCAACTCTCGGGATTGTAGAGTGGTCGGAGGACACATATTATTCATCATTCTCATCCATTCTATCCTAACCTTCCTTGACCTGAGGTAAGTTAGGGAAGCCTTTCACTCTTGGCCTTTCGTGACCTAGGGCCTTGCAGTGGTTGGTCCCCCTCTCTTACATTAACTAATAATAATTCAGGTGTTTTTGGCTTGTGTGGCCTAGATCTAGGTATCTAGGACTCATTCTCCATCTTGGGAAAATGGGTACTAGCTAGAGTTTTGGGTCTTGAACCATTTTTTGCACATTTCTAAGAACTTTTTAGTTTTGGTCCCATACATTATGTTTGATGGGACTCATTCACCACCTTGGGTTAATGAGTCTCGTGTGGCCCAAAATCAAATTTAATTCAAATTTTTGGTGGGATTTTATCCTAGATATGATGTTGGATTGTAGTGTTGTAATTTCTAGAATTCTTGCATAATTGAGTATAAATACAAGGTTCTTTCACTCATATTTTTACCTAGCAATCTAACAAGCAATCAAGTGTTTACAAGCATTCACAAGAGCATTCAAGTACATTCAACAGTATATTATCAAGCATTTTAGAAAAAAAATCAAGTGCCAATCATCATGTCAAGGATTTCATGTCATGTTTGTTATTGTGATAATAATTGTGATGTAGAGTTTATGATTCAAGCAAGTGTTTCAAGAAAGATCGACATCATTCAAGCTAGATTCAAGAACCACATCCATTGTAGGCATTTCAATTATATTTGTAGCACCTTATTTCTAGGGTTTGGAGAGTTGCAATATTTCTTTTTATTCATTCATATTTGCTTTCATTTCAAGGTCTAATTACCAACAAGGGGTTTGACCAAGGAAAACCCCTATCCACTAACTCCCCAACATTTTCTCCCTCTCCTTGGTGTGTAATTTGTAGGTCTAGGTTGCATATTTTATAAGGAGTTGGATTGGAGAAAAAATTTCAAGTGATCAAAGTTGTCAAAGTCATCATCAAGCCTTGGAGAACATTGGAGAAGGCCTACAGGTTGCAAATCAGAGATTCAAATCCAAAAATCAGTTAAGAAGGATAGAGAAGAAAAGGAAGAGTAGAACCAGCTTTGAAAGTTGCAAAAATCCCAACTAGACTAATTCACCACTTCTAGCAAATGAGTCCCAGTTCCTATATATTTTTAGGATTTTGCAGATCTGGACACCCTTTTGGTAGATTTCTATTCCTACATAGTTTCCCGAAAATAGGACCGATTCACCCATCTTGGAAAATGAGTCCCAGTCAGCTTTGATAGCAATTTTTTTAGTGATTCAAACCTTCACTCAGCCATTTCCAATTTTCTAGGTGCACACTTTCTATTTTATAGTTTTTTTGTTGCATTTCATTCATCTTTCTAGTTCATTTAGAGTTATTTTGCATTCAAATAGGGTTTTTCATTCCATATTAAATTTCATTATCTGTTCCAAGTATAAACTTGGTGGTGAACCCCTCATTAGATCATATTCAGCCCCTATGACATCCCTCTTGCAAGATCTCTTTCTCTTTTGAGATCTCAAGGGTTTGTTCTTGAGTAAAAGCTAGTGAAAGTTGCCCCTTTTGGTCCTAAACCCTAAAGGTGAAAAAGGTTCCAATTTTCCACCTTTCATTTTGGTGAACCTACATATAGAGCATCATAATTCTGATTTGGAGTGCATTTCTATCCTAGATTTGGCTTGCATTAAAATTACATTATGATTTGCATTCTAGTGTTTCAAATTTTGCATTAGTGAAAGCTCATTTAGCTTGCATTTTTGCATCTAATTTCATTGAAAATCATTCAAATTCTACATTAGCATCTTAGAAATAGATCATAAAACATAAAAATCATCAAATCCAATCTTAAAATCTAGAAAATTTTCAAAAAAAAAAACATCACTGGGACTCATACGCCACCTTGGGTGAATCAGTCCCTCTACACATACTCCAATGCATTTTTTGGCATTTACAACTTCATTTTATGAGTTTCTATTTTTTGTTATTGTCTTTCTATTTTAGTTTCCATAATTTTAATTATAAGCATTTCATTGTTCTTGGCTTACATTGCACTTTCATTCACCTTGCATTTAGTAGACTTCGCATGAGTATTTGGTGTCCTATTGCTAATACTATAGTGAGATGAATTTCGAGACTTATTTCATCCCATGATAACACAATCATTGTGGATCTTGAGTTATCTAGCTCTTTCACTCCTAGTATTGACACTAGTACACTAGATATGGACAATACCTTTAACAACTCTTTGCCTTCAAGTAGTATGCAAGTTGAAACAAGGAATGATATTGTCCCGCAAGAAAACATAATCCACGTTCGTGAGGACCTAGCACACTTACAACATCAAGTGCAAAATGACAAAATTTCAACTACTGCCATCCCTACCATAGATAACATTCACCACATGTTTTAAAGTGAATATGGCCTTGACCTTGTGAAAAACATAGTTCAAATATGTGGAAAACATCTCACCTCAACCACTAGTTTTCCTTTACCAACAATGAATGTCACAAGTCAAGGAGGAACTCAAATTCCTCCTCCCACAACAATAGCCTCAATACCTACCTATAACAACCTCATGTCACAACAACAATCTAACAAGCTAGTAATGTGATTCCTTCCCTAGGTATTCTTGCTAGCATCCCTAGTTCCTATGTGGCATCACAAGTTATATCTCCTACCACATTACCACCTATAAGCATTCCATTCACTTGCCCTATGAACACATACACTCCTTCACCAATTTCACTTCCATATCATAACACAAACAATAACCCTCTTATAGCCCAACTCTTCCAAACTGTTTCATCCCTCCAAAATCAAATTTCCACCATAAACCAAAATCAAAATGGCCCACCTACATATTATATCAAAAGATGTCCATTACCCTTGGAGATATTACAAACATCAATGCCAAAAGGTGTAGAGGTGCCTATATTTGAGAAATATAGAGGGAAGGGATATCCTTCTAACCATGTTAATGCCTATACTACCTTATGTAGTGACTTTTCCATTGATGATAAATTGTTGGAAAAACAATTTCCTAGGTCCTTGAAAGATACTGCCTTGGAGTGGTTTTGTTCTTTACTCTACGACTCAATTCGTTCATTCAATGAGCTTGTTGAGGAATTTGTAAACCATTTCCAAGTGCACATGACTCCTAAGATAACCTAAGCCAATTAGATGAGATGCAAGCAAAAAGAGGAAGAAAATATAACTGATTTTATCTCACACTATCAATCACTTTATTCCCAAATTGATGTCAAGGTCCCCAACCCACACCTTCAAAAGATATTCATAGAAATTTTATAAATTAAAATTCAAGACAAGCTTACCATGATGAAATACCCATCCTCCATGCACTTGTGTACGATCCTCCATGATTATCAAAATTCAATTAGTAGGCAAGATACAAATTCCACTTCTACCTGAACCATGAAATCCGAGCCCACAAACCAAAACATTCCCCAACCTTTTAGGAGATAGAATAAAGGGTTCCTTCAATTCAATCCCCCTCAACAAACAAATCACAATGCCAATAACCAAGTAGTTGATGTTAGAGCCATGACACCCTTTAGCTATGGGGACCTAAAAATATAATTCACTCCCTTACCTGATACCCTTCATAACACAATGTCCCAAATTGTAGAACAACAAATGATTACCTTGACTCCCATCAAAACACCCAATCCTAATAATCCTTTACCCCCAAGCTTTAGATCAAATGATTATTTCCACTATCACTGACAAAATGGACATGACATGGAACATTGCAAGTGTCTTAAACATCTTGTGCAAGACCTCATTGATTCCATCCATCTTTCCATTGGAGGTGTTAGTGATCAAGGAAATAAGTTTGTTGCCCCTCCCAGCCAAAACTTGCAAATTTTCATCGACCTCATGCCAAAACATAATATTTCATTTGTCAAAGCTAGTGAAACTACAAATAATTATGTGATGAATGTTGACACAGATGATGAAAAAAATTATTATGTTCCAAACAATACTATCAATAATAATCCTATAGATGAAACTATAGGGGTGGTAGATGTCATCCCTCGTAAGGGATGAACTAAGAATCCTCTTGACATTGCTTTCTCCTCTAAGGATATAATTAAACATGCACCTGATCATCCTCTCTACATAGTCGATTGTATCTATGAAAATCCCACTAATAGGATACTAATAGATCCTGCCTATGGAGAGAATGTGATCATTGAGGAATTCCTACTTTTGCATGAGCTCTATCAAGATCTATACAATAAACCAAAACCAAAAGCATGGATCAATACACATAATGGTTTTTCTTTCCCTACGATAGGATTGATCGCCTTACCATTGCAAATAGCACCAAAAATATTAGATGTCACATTCTCCATCATCCCACAATTGAACCAATTTTGTATGAAGCTAGACCACCCATGGCTTCACTCCACAAAATTTGTCCCTTCAGTTGTACATAAATTCTTAAAGTTTCCCTTTGACAATGAAATATTAATTTTCCACCATAGTGGCTTCAACCCTTTGTCATCCAAAGGAAATTTTTCCTTAAATTATTTTTCGGTCGAGCCTATGGAACCTATAAAACCATGAGAATATTTCTTCTTCCTATCCTACCAATAATTCAAAGAAAAGAAAATAACCAAACTATCTCTTTTAAACATGTCCCCATCAACCTCTCAACCTACCATCCTTGAAAAAACCATTCTTGAACCTAAAAAATACCCAAAAAACCAAGACCAACATAGAATAGAACCTTCACCTACATCCTACAAATGACCAAGAGATAATGAAAATAACCTCGTCAAACATCCTAGAATAAAACAAGTTAACACAGTCAAAGAGAAAGTGGTTAAACAACCTCTCATGGTTCCTTTTGTTCCTCCCCTTAGGGAAGAAAAGAAACCTACAGTTGATCAACCTACTCCTACACAAATGCGACTTGAAAAAAAAACCAAAAGAAACAGAGATGTTAGTGAATGTAGGTGTAGACATCGTACCCTTTCTCACGGATTACGTGAAGAATTAAACAAAGAAAATCAAGATCCAAACTTAACTGAAGCAATGCATGATGACTCTACTCCTACCCCAAAACAAAGAAATCCAATACAACAACCACAAAAAGAGTTGAAATCTTCCATGGAAATTATCCTTTGACCTCCTGTTGTGATTAATTTGGATGACAACAATAAGGTTGTTAAAATTGATGAAGAGGTGCATAAAAAATTGAATATATTGTTTTCCTCTTCCATGAGCTTAGATGAAAAATCTCCTAAAAAGAGTGTTGAACCTGGTGCTTCTCCTATTTCAGAACTTTCTCTTGTCCCTTTGGTTATTTTTCTACCTTTGGTATACAACAAACATGATTGGGAGGCAAATGACCTGCTCATAGGTTGACTCACAGATGACTTGCTCATAGTTTGACCCGTAGATGCCTTCTTAGTCATTTTCATTATTTATTTTCCTCTTATGTAATTGCATGTGCATGATGTGACCCCTTGTGATGTTTTTTTTGATGATTCTCTCTCTCTCTGTGGCATTCCTCTATTTGTACCTTCATTCTTTTCTATTTCGTGCATTTTTTTTTTCACCTTTTATCTTTTCATTTTTTTTGTGTTTTCCTTGTGGGGATGACACAAGGTATTAAGACATTCATGTCTCTTCCATGTTGACACAAAAATATTTCCTTCATCTTTTTTATTTTTCTTGTGTTTTCCTTTTGGGTATGATGAAACGCATCAAAACATTCATGTTTCTTCCATGTTGACTCGAAAGGTTTTTCTTTGTTTTCGATCTCTTTGTGTCATTCTTCCAGTTGTATGTGTATTTGGGGGATGATGATAGTTTCAAGCTCTCTAAAAGCATTATAGCAAGAACATACTTACCCCAAATCCATAGATCCCTTATGTGTTTGGTGTTTTCATTTTCGAGGCAACCCCTCTCTTTTCTTTTTCTCTTGCATGATGTAGCTTCACTTGGAAACATATGACTTGGCATAGGGCTTTCCAAGTTTTCTCTCATGTCTTCTTTCTTGTTTTCATTTTTCATCTACTACTTTAAAGTAATTGCTCACAGTATGGTGTTTAGCAATCTCTTTAAAGTGGGGGCATGCATTGGCATTATTCTTTTGCATGGTTCATGGTGTATTTTTCTTCTTTCATACGATGTGTTTTTTGCTTTGTGGATGACATTGGTGTTATTTCCTTCAAGAGCATGATCTCTCTTAGCATATTGCATTCCTCTTAGTGTCTTGATGTGACACACTGCATCCCCTAAGTTGTGAATTTTCTATTCTCGGATTCGTCCTCTCTTGGAGACATTAGGCACAATGTTCCTGAATCTAATACCTCACATGAACTAAGCAAGACTCCTTTGAACATTTCCTATTTTGCATTTTGCATTTGTAGTTATATGGCTTCCTTGCATAATATAGCTTGCATGCCTATGGAGCCATCTTGTTTGTTCATGAGCTCCAAGCATACAATTTTTTCTTGTCTCATGAAGCTTAAAAATCATTTTTGTGTGTCACCTTATTGAAGTTATCGGGAGGTATAAATTTGGTATGCTTTGATCAAGAAGCCCGATCAAGGCATAACTTTCACCATAGCAACTTGAATGTGTGTGTAAGTGCATACGAGCCATGAGTGTATGTGTCTCACCTTTTGGGACTTCTCACCCAACGAACAACTAGGAGTTTTGTTGCCTCATAGTGAGTATGCATTTTTTAGACAAACAACCTAGATCAGATCCCCATCAGGATGGAGAAATGGTCTAATCTTGTTTTGATTCTTTTTTTATTATTTTACCCTTTTTTCTCTTTCATCTTTCGCAGATTATAATTATGCTTTGTTGTTGTTCTTTACATCATTCTCATGTGTGTTCTTTTGTGCCTATGTTGGTTTGCCATGGGATCTTGATCACCCCTCTTCATCATGATCTCATCTTGTTGGAATTGGTACATTTGAACCTCTCTTGGTGCGTGTTTGTCTACTTTAGTGTGATTTTGAAGCAAGCTCCTCCACTCACTAAAGTGGGAGCTAAATTTAGTGTATAAAAATGTACCCCTTTACATTTTCACACTTGTTTGGGCCCTCCTTGTGTATTTTGGCTTAATGTTTCCTTGATTTAGTGTTGTAATGTGGATGACACATTCACATTAGGTTTTGGGATCTTTTCAACTAATGGATTTTAATGGTACCTTGCTAAAGTGTTGTAGAGTGTTGTAACTCACTTTCACACTTTTCTTTAATCAAATAACTAAGCATAATAAACTTATTTTTAATCACAATCAACCTTAATCTTGCCTTATTTGGAGTGTTGTAAATTTTTGTAACACACTATCACACTTTTCTAGGATTTTCATTAATAATTGATCTTTCTTATGCTTTAATTGGCCCTATTTTGCATCCACAAGCCTCATTTATTGCATCTTTTTGAGGATAATCTCAACACCAATCAGTAACCAATCATAATTCAGGTATTTTTGGCTTGTGTGGCCCAAATTAAGGGATCTGGGACTCATTCGCCACCTTGGGCAAATGGGTCCCACCTAAATTTTGGTGTCCCAAACCTGTTTTCACATATTTTTAAGAACTTTTGGCTTTTGGTCACATACATTATGTTTGATGGAACTCATTCACCACCTTGGGTGAATGAGTTCCATGTGCCCAAAAATCAAATTTTTGGTGGTATTTTATTCTCCTAGACCTAATGTCGGCTTGTAATGTTGTAGTTTCTGGAATTCTTGCATAATTGAGTATAAATACAAGGTTCTTTCACTCATATTTTCACCTATCAATCTAACAAGAAATCAAGTGTTCACAAGCATTCACAAGAGCATTAAAGTGCATTCAAGGGTAGATTATCAATCATTTTAGAGAAACATTCAAGTGTCAATCATCATGTTAATCATTTCATATGTCATGTTTGTTATTGTGCTAACAATTGTGATGTGGAGTTTTTTATTCAAGCAAGATCAACATCATTCAAGCTAGAGTCAAGAACCACATCCATTGCATCCATTTCAATTATATTTGCAGCACCTTATTGTTAGGGTTTGGTGAGTTACAACATTGTTTTTTGTTCATTCATCGTTCTCTATTCACATTTTCGTTGATTTTAAGGTTTAATTACCAACAAGGGGTTTGACCAAGCAAAACCCCTACCCACTAACCCCCAAACATTTTTTTCCCTCTCCTTGGTGTGTGATTTGCAAGTCTAGGTTGCCTATTTCATAAGGAGCAAGATTGGAGAAAAGGTATCAAGTGATCAAAGTTGTCAAAGTTGTCATCAACCTTGGAGAACATTAGAGAAGGCCTAAAGGTTGCAAATTGGAGATTCAGATAAGAAAATCAGTCAAGAAGGATAGAGTAGACAAGGAAGATTAAACTAGCTTTGAAAGGTTCATAAAATCCTAACTAGACTAATTCACCACTTCTAGCGAATGAGTCCTAGTTCTAGTACATTTTTAGGATTTTGTAGATATGGACACCCTTTTGGCATATTTTTGTTCCTGCAAAAAATCCCAAAAATAGGGCTTATTCGCATAGCTTGGAAAATGAGTCTCAATCAGCTTTGATAGAAGATTTTTTACTGATTCAGACCTCCATTCAATCGTTTCTAGTTTTCCAGGTGCACACTTTTTGTTTTACAATTTTTTTGTTACATTTCATTCATCTTTCTAGGTCATTTAGAGTTAGTTTGCATTCAACTAGGGTTTTGCATTCCATCTTACATTTCATTTTTTTTTCCAAGTCTAAACTTGGAGGTGAACCCCTCATTAGATCATATCCAGCCCCTAGGATATCCCTCTTGCAATATCTCTTTCTCTTTTGAGATCTCAAGGGTTTGTTCTTGAGTGAAAGTTAGTGAAAGTTGCCCCTTTTGGTCCTAAACCCTAAAGGTAAAAAGGGCTCCAATTTTCCATCATTCAAATACAAGTATGGTTTTCAATGTTTTATCTCAAGACTGTGTTTTTTGGTTTGCAAGAGATGTTGGGATCAATGTCTATTTTCTTACACTAGCGCAAAGTAGCATGAAGTTGTGAAAAGAGTGTATGAGAATATTTATTCATGTCATATAATGATTGTAAAGTGATCTAATGATGTTATATGGTCTCTCTAGTATTTCCTATGGTCTTAAGTTAATGCATGGAAGGTTTAGTGTTTTCCAGACTGACTTGGAATGTTGAGATGTTTGTGTCATGTCTTTGAAGTATGCACCAATATAGAGGTGTGTGCTAAGGTAAAATAGGTCCTAATTCTATTTCAAAATTTCAAAAACAAATTTACCAGCAGAAACACTATTCTAAAATTTTAGAACAAAGATTTACCAGCAAAAACAAAAAGCAGACATAGTTAAAAAAATGCATGTAAAATTTTATCAAGATACTTGTAATAGGAAATTTTTTCCCTTAGGAAAATGATTCCTTAATCAAGGTTTTGGAAAATGAAAAGTTGAATGTTTGTGTTACTATTTATGTTTACTATTTCTGGTTTCAAAGTGTTACTACAATGATAGTATTTTCTAGAATTATGATGAAATGTAAATGCAATTTATGATAATGTATGAACAAAATGACAACTTTTTAAATGTAAATATTTTGAATAAAATGCTAATCTAAATTTCTTAAACACACTTTAACGCAAGATATTATGTATAATGTATGCAATATTTTTGGATTTTTATGCGTTTAAATGATGCAAACATGTAGTATGTAGCCCTAAATGAAATGGAAAACCTAGATCTAGAGTTTCAAGGATCTCCAAATCAAAAAAGGTATGATTTACAATGTCAAGTTCACCAAAATGAAATGGTAGGAAAGGAGTTCCTTAAAGAATAAGGGGGTATTTTCTCTATTTATTCCATTCCCTAAGGAATTTCATTAGCAAAGAGATCACAAGGTGTAAGATTGATTTTCAACCTCAATGGTGAGTCAATTAGACCTAGATCTTAGTCCTTAAGACAATAGGACAAATCTCAAACCAATTCGAAATGATATGTAATGCTCAAACTACATGCACAATAAGACCTAGAACATGAAATGCAAATTCTTGAAAGTACAAAAATTGAAAATAAATTTTACAAGAAGATATGAGAAAGGTAAGGACACATGTACCAGTGACCAAAAGTAGGTTTTGATTTGTACTTGTGTGCAGCATTTTTTACTATCCTAAAATATGCAAAACACAAAGAAATGCAAGGAGAAACGACACAACAACACCTCATGATTAGCCTAAGTTGAACTTGAATAAAAGAAAGATGAAAAAACAAATATACCTTATCCAAGTTGATCTTTTCATTTGTCCCTTTAATGTAGCTTCAATGTGTACTCCTTGATGGAAAATATGATGAAAATGATATGTAAAGTGATCTAGATTGCAAGATGAATACAATGAAAGATGTGAGTATTTTAGTAGATGAATGCAAATGGAAGCTAGATGAATGCAACAATGGAGGTTGAATGAAAGTATGAAAGTGCTTGAAATCTTGTGTGCTTGAGAGTAGAATGCTTGAATACAAATGTGATGTGAATGTGATATCTAAAATGAGACAAAATCTTCCATTTTAAGGGAAGAGTCTCTAGAGAATTCAATGGCTAGGATTTAGCCAACATGGGAAAAATGGAGGGTTGTGGTGAGTTGGGGACTCACAAGCCCCTACATCTTGCCATGTGGAAGATGAGATGTCAAAAGGATAGGTGATGTGGAAAGAAGACATGTGAGGTGGAGGTACTTGCAAGTACCTTGGGATTAGGGAAATATTTCCTCAAAAAGCTATTGTCCCCATATGAGGATGATGGTGACAAGTGAGGAATTTTAGCAAGTCCTCTCTTATCATCATGTGGATGAGAGAAGTTGTTGGGGTAATAAATATGAATTTTAAATTCACATGATTGGGGAGTACCTTGGGATAAGACAAGGTCCTCATAAAGGAGGTCCTTGTCCCATGTGACTGATGTGACTTATGAAGGAATTTAGAATTTCCCAACAACCTACATGGGGAAGATAAATGCATTGAATGAATAAATGTGAATTTTAAATTCACATGGGGAAGAGTTCAATGCTTAATAAAGAAATCTCTTATGAAAGGTTGACTTGGAGGACATACCAGAAATGGCAGGTGATTAGATTAAGGTTGTGCAAACATGTGATTAGGAAGATTAATGAAGGATTAAAGACAAGTGGTCAAATATGGAGGATGTGACATTAATCCTGATTAGGATGTGCACATCCTAATCATGGATTAATTAAACTAATCCAGATTAGAAGAAGATTGTGGAGGACGTGACAAGGAGAGAGAAAAGAGGGAATTTAAAATTGATTTAAACTCAAAAAAGAAAATGACTAAATTAAATAAATTGATATATTTATTTAATTTAGAGAAGAAATGATGAAATATAAAGTATTTAATTGTTAAATTAAATAATTTAGAAACCTTAGAGGAAGGGGAAATATTAATTAAATAATTCATTTAATTTATTTAATTAATATTGATGAAATAGACAAATAAAGGATACATATTTGACCATATGGGAGTAGTCAAATTTGGATGTATACACTACTGAAGGACAAGTTCGCCCTAGGGTGAATGGGTCCTGGTAGTCCTTTCAAAAACTATAAAAATTAAAGTTGAAGACCTCTATCTACACTTTACTCTTGTATCTACAAATCTTTGCTCTGGATTTGGGCCTATAATATATCTACAAACAAAAAATGTTTGTTTGTTTGTATGAGGATTTGCCTCAATCAAACCCAAAGTTTGGAAATTAAACCTTGAAAAATGGAAAAGATTGGATAAATGACAGTATCTGATCCCTAACTTTAAGTGCATCAAATATTTTTATGATTTAACATGCAAAGAAAGCTTACTCAAGTGTGGGCACATGGAGAGCTAGTGCTTTGACATTGTCTTGATTTTCACAAGCACAAATGAAGCATTAAATTGGTAGTTTTGGCTTTATTTTTCCATGGTGATGTTCATATTCAAGGTCTCTCCTAGAGGTTTGGTCTGTGGTGGGATGGACACTCTGGTCTAGGTGATGAGCACCAAGTGTTAAATGGCCTTCAAGGGCCTGGTGATGACGCTGAGGATGAGACACATTATCTGGCATTTGGATGTCCTTACTTTCTTGATGGTGAAATTCATCATTGGGAAATGATTCATAGAGGGTAGTGAAGGCTACAAATTGGATTCAAGTATGGGTGTGTCCACCTATCTGTGACACAAAAATGGTGCCAAATTGCAAAAAAAAACCATAACAAGCCATATTACACTCGCCAAATTTGGAGAGCGCCAAATTTGGCACTCTCCAAATGGATTTACCATTTAGTGAGCATCGAATTTGGTTCTCGCCAAATGGCTTGAATTTTGCAATGAATGTCATTCATAACTTTTGGAATGTATTTTTCTAAACTCTTTCACTTTCTCTTTCTCTGCTAGGGAAACTATATACATGAAATAAAAATTTACATATGGAAATTTACTTTCTTATACTTTAAGTTATATTTCATGTATATAGTTTTAGGATGTTTGAGAGTATTTTTGGATCTCTAGAAGTTATAATGCAAATTCTAGTTTTTGGAAGATTTTAAAAATTTCAGATAGTCAAATTTCAGTAATCAGAATGTCAAATTTTAGTAATTAGAAGGTCAAATTTTAGTAGTTAGCAAGTTGTACCATATTTCTCTCTCACTCTCTCCTTCTCTCTACTCTCTATCTCTCTACTCCCTCTCTCTCTCCCTTCCTCCCTCTCTCCCCTCTCTCTCTCACACCCCTCTATCTCCTCGCTACATCTACCTGCCCCCTCCCCTCTCTACTTATCTCTATCTCTTCTCTCTCTCTGCATCTCCTTCCCTCTCTACTTATATTTATCTTTAGATATGGAGATGAGAGATAGAAAGAGGGGGGAGGGAGAGAGATTAATAGAGATGTACGAAGAGAGAGCTGAGATAGAGAGAGATTACAGAGGAAAGGAGAGAGAGGGAGGGAGAAGTGAGAGAGTAGAGAGAGAAGGATGGAGGTGGAGAGATTGAGAGAGGAGGGAGGGAAGGAGAAAGAATGAGATAAAGAGGGATAAGTAGGTAGAGAGATGGAGGGGGAGATAGAGAGAAGTGGAGAGGGAAGGAGTGGTAGAGAGAGTTGAGATAGAGAGTAGAGAGAGAGGGAGAGGAGAGATGAGGGATGGGTAGAGTGGGAGAGGGGAAAGATAGGGAGATGAGAGATAGAAAGATGAGGGAGGGATAGATATGTAGGCAAGGAGATTTGAGATAGAGATAGAGTAGAGAGGGAAGGAGAGAGGGGAAGGGAGGGAGAGGTTAGAGAGGGAAGGAGGGTAGAGAGAATGAGAGAGGGAAGGAGGGAGAGAGGGAGAGAGAGAGAGAGAGAGAGAATTAGGTATAGAGGGGTAGGTAGGTAGAGAGAAGTAGAGAGGGAAGGAGAGATGGAGGGGGAGGTAGGGATGGAGAGTGAGAGGGGTAGGTAGAGATAGGGAGGGGAGATATAGATAATTAGAGAGGGAATGAGAGATGGATGGAGTGGTAGAGATAGAGGGATAGATTGGGATTTAGAGAGAGAGGTGAGAGAGAGCAATAGAGAGAAAGGTAGGTAAGGAGAGGGAGGAAGAGATAGAGAGAAGTAGAGAGGGGAGGACAGAGGGAAGAAGAGGTATGGAGGGAGGGAGAGAGAGGTGAGATAGAGAGAAATAAAGTAGAGATGGAAAGGGGAGAGAGAAATAGGTGATAGAGAGAAGTAGAGACATAAGGAGGAAGGTAGAGATATTGAGAGAGGGAAAGAGAGAGGGAGAGAGAAAAAGGTATATAGGGTTAAGTTAGAGAGATGTATAGAGTGAAGTTTGGTGGAAGGAAGAGAGAGAGGAGGGAAGGATAGGTAAAGATGGATAATTGATATAGATAGGAGAGAGAGAGAGAGATAGGTAGTTAGAGAGAGGGCAATGAGAGATAGAAAGAGGGAGAGGGAGAGAGGGGTTAGATAGAAAGAGGGGGGAGGGAGGGAGAGATAGAGAGAGTAGAGAGGGAAAAAGGTGGAGATATTGAGAGAGAGGAGGCAAGGAGAGAGAAATAAATAGGTATAGAGGGATAGCTAGTTAGAGAGAAGTAGATATGAAAGGAGAGATAGAGGGATAGGTAGGGATGGAGAGAGAGGTGAGACAAAAATAAAGAGAGAGGTAGATAGAGGGAGGAGGAGATAATGAGAAGTATAGAGGGAAGGAGAGAGGGAGGGAGAGGTAGGGAGGGAAAGAGAGAGGTGAGAGAGATAAGAGAGAGGAGGGTGGAATAGGTAGGAAGAGAGAGGTGAGATAGAGAGAAAGAGAGTAGAGAGGGAATGTGAGAGAGAGAGAAGTAGAGGTAAGGAGGAAGGTGGATTGATTGAGAGGGAAGGAGGAGGGAGAGAAAGAGGTATAGAGGGATAGGTTAGATAGAAAGCAGTAGAGAGAAAAGGTGGGTGAAAGGAAGAGAGAGAGTTGGGAGAGAGAGAGATAGGTGAGATAGAGAGTAGAAAGGGGAGGAGAGAGAGGGGAGATAGAGAAAATTAGAGATGGAGGGAGGGAAGGAGAGAGAGGTGAGATATAGAGAACTGGAGAGGTAAGCAAAGAGAGAATGGTGAGATAGAGAGTAAAGAGGGGAGGAGAGAGAGGGAAGCAAAGAGTGGGAGAGAGAGGGGAGAGAGGTAGGGAGGGATAGGTAGGTATAGAGAGAGGTGATATAGAGAGTAGAGAGAGATATATAGAGATAGAAGGAGAGGGAGGGGAGATATATAAATGTAGAGGGAAGGAGGGAGGGAGGGAGGAAGATAGATATTAGAGAGGGAAGGAGAGAGAGATAGACATGTAGAGACATACTTCTTGAGCTCAAGGGAGAGAGTGTCAGATAAAAGGATGGAGATAGTGTGAGAGAGAGATAAGTCTAAAGAATAAGAGATAAAAATGAGTGAGATAAAGAGAGAAAGATGAAATTTGACCTCTTGATTACTGAAATTTGACCTCTTGATTATTGAAATTTGACATGTTGATTACTAAAATTTGACTATCTGAATTTTTTTTAAATCTTTCAAAAACTAGAACTTGCATTATAACTCCTAGAGATCTGAAACCACTCTCAAACATCTTGAAACTATATACATAGAATATAAATTAAATTATAAGAAAGTAAATTTCCATATGTAAATGTCAACCTTTACTTAAATTTTTATTTCATGTATATAGTTTCCCTCGCAGAGAAACAGAAAATGAAAGAGTTTAGAAAAATGCATTCCAAAAGTCATGAATGACATTTGGCGAGCGCCAAATTTGGCACTCACCAAATGAAGCAACCCATTTGGCGAGCACCAAATTTGGTGCTTGCCAAATGGGTTGCATTGGGAAATACCAACCCAATGGGTTGGATTTTGCATTGGACATCCAACCCAAAGGTTTGGACAACCATTTCATGCAAAAGATGTGATTTTTTGAAAGAGTGACAAAATTACTCATATTTGTGTTTGTGTTCACTGTCACGTTTGCATGTCTTTCAATGAAAGTTTATAAAAAATCATGATGGTGTTAACCTCTCTCTTAGCTATCTAAATATATAATTCTTTTTTCATTTTGATTCAATTAAGGTTTTGATCCATAACTTCTCTTGTAAATGCCTCCATTTTTGGTCAAAAACCAACATGTGCTAGTTTTAGGATAGATTTTTACTCGTTCATCAAAATGTGAAACAAATTAAATTTTTTAAAACTAGACTCCATTCTGCACATGATGAAAAAAAAATCAATTTTTGATTAGTTTTCAAAAAAATTAGGGGGGAGCACGCTCAAATTTCATCTTTTCAGGATGTGTCCAACATTCATAAAATATTATATATTCATTAAAAAAATAATCCAAAAAAATGAGGATAAACTACATGGTGTTAGTTAATTTATCACCTTGCGAATTTTTGAGATTCTAAAAAAAGGTTAATAAAAAAGGGAGGGCCTCAAACACTATGCTATTTTTTTATAAAAAAAGACTTGTTTCCCCCCTACTCCCCTGCCCCCTCCCCCTTTGAAACCCTTAACCTTCATTAATTTCAAAAAAAAATAGTGCTTTTAGAAACTAGACTCGGAGCACTTCAATTTTTGTTCTTGCTACATCTTAAAATTTTGAGTGTAACTATCTTCATTTTCTCATGCAAATCAGATTTTGTTGTTTTCAAAAACAAAATAGTGGCATCTTAAGAGCCAAAATTGTGTCATAGATCCATGCACTTATCTGTATTTCATCTAGGACGTTGGCGGGGATTTTGGATGTGGGGATCTCCAAGCTTGAGCCAAAGATTATCATGTAGAGGCTATTCAAAAATACCTCTTGGTAGGGATGGAGGAAGTTCTAGTCATGGCGACGCTTGGTGTGGGCTACCCCCGACCACACGACTTGGGGTTGTTGGAGGAGTATGGCACAACTATCAATTACTACCCTTTCCTTCTGGATATTGAAGGGTTGGAACTAATTGAACATTGTACGTTAGCGGTTGTAGGGGTCGAATTCCTCAAGAAGAAGTTTAACCTCTCGGTGGCACAGAACGCTACATAACTTTTAAACTAATCATATGCAAAAAAAAACAATTCTTATAATTTATAAAGCTAAATATTTTACAAATTAACTTTACAAAATTGAATTTTAATTTTTTTTTTTAATATTATTTTTTATTAATTGAAGACTAAATTATTAATAACTAAATAACTATAAAATACAAAACTCATTACAATAATACTTAATAAAGATGAACTACAATCAATATCCCTAAACCTAAAAATATATAACTATGATAAAGAAGAATATATCACCAAATATAGCAAAACCGCAAAATAGTCAATATCTTAAAGGAAAGAATCAAATTTGGTGAGGAAAAAAATGGCATCCATAATGAAGATCTAGCAAAGTAATAATATAAGGATAACAAATAGAAAGCTATTAGAAATTCATCTATATCGATACTTGTTTATAAAGTATAAAATTCCTATATTCTTTTCTAAAGAATAAATGTGAATATTAAAGAACATAAAAATCCTAATTGAAAAGTATTCATTTAACTTCTATAAAGTTAATCTAAATTTTAAAGTAGGGGAGACATTTCGTGCTTTAATGGAGTGTAAAAAACACAAAGATAACAACATAAATATTAAAAAAATATCGATTTGAATTAACCGGATATTTTGCAATTTCTTTAATATGTAAGAGAAAAATCATTATCATAATAATATTATAACTTTAGTTGAGTCAAGTTTAGCTTTGTATAATTTAAGACTGGAGTTTATATATTTGAGTTTGAGAATAAAAATGAAAATCCCATCTAAATCATATGGTATGGAAAATTGCATAATCTTTTTTTCTTTATGTTTTGGTTTTATTTTAATTAGTTTGTCATAAATGAAATAATTAGTTTATAAATTGATTGTATGTTTATGTAAAATTCATTTCACACAATGAAGTATATAGAACATTTTTTACATTTTTTATTGTCATTTTAATTATTTTTTTCTTACTTCAAAGCCAATAGAAATGGTCATTATCATGATTGTAGTTGACATACTCTATCTACACCCCCCATGGAAAATTTTCCTTGGATATGAAATATCACTCATATTTTTATAATGATCATCATTACACTTCTAAAACCATCATAAACATGCACCATGAATTTTATAATTGACCCTATGGTTCTTTGTATCACCACACCCAAAGCACAAGGTGAAACTTGACCAAATAACCTTTTTTTTTATATCCAACAACCACAACACCAAATATATGACATCAACACGTCGTACTTGCATAATAATATGCACACAAGTATCACATAAACTGCAAGGACACAAGAACAACCACACCAATATGACATCACCATTGTATAAGTAAGGTGGAAACAATGGAAAGCTAACCAAACATGGGATACATCCACCACAAAGAACAAGAGAGAGATAGAGAAGGAACATCTCCCACACGACGATTGATTATAGCCCACAATCACAATATGTCAAAACATGACTCTAGAATAGGATAAGGGAATCATCAAACTCCAATCCACATCTAGACTCACTTAACCAACCAAAAACATGGAAAAACCATCATCAAAGTATTCCAAACCAAGAGATACAAACTCTCCACTAAATAGAATGACCACGAGTCGTTTCTAGACAAACCACACACTTTCCAATATGGCGTGTTGCAACGTGACATCACACAAAAGGAAAGATGCCATAACACAATACCTCAAGACCTATGAGGAATTTTGATAACACTAACAAGACCAACCAATAAGGCTTACAACCTTCCCATGACTTCACAACAAAAGGTGCATGATCTCCCTAACCCTGGATTTGCCAAAAAACCAACTTTGGAAGGGTTCATGCAAAACGATGTAGGAAAACCCACAAGTCCTTGATGAAGAAACTTAAGGAAAAAATTTAAACATAATTTAACCCCTATGGCAATGGTGAACAAATTTAGTTTACATGATTTACCCATCTGAGGTTTCAAAATATAGAGGAACTAACAAATCCTAAAAGAGGGAAAACTTGACTAGGTTTTTCAAGACCTAGTCGATGAAAACAATCGCCACATGAAAAAAGGCATAAAAATTATCCAATCAGGGTATTAGGCTTAGAAAACCCTTAACTAACCATGGTTAAGAGGTTTTACATTTTGGAAAATGTATGGGAACAAGGTCGCCCCAAAATAGTACTAGGTCGCACCAATAGAGAGCCAATTTTCAGCCTATCATCCCTCATAACTAGGCCACCCTGTAAGGAAACTCAGGTGCGGAAACAGCTTCCTACACTAATCTCTTAAGGAAAGTATGGTGAAAATTCGTTTTAAACCCTTACAATTTCAGATTCGTTAATCTACTTAACAAAGATATTGCAGCAATATACCATACATACAGAAAATGAAGAATGACATAATGATTTACCCTGGGGAAAACCTTTCGGTAAAAAACCCCAGCACTCCAAAACCTGCACAATGTATTATCTTCAACACAACGGTTACAACACACTTGCAATGCAAGTTCTTTCAGGAGATTTCCAACACTTGAAGACAAAATGCGGCAGCATCAAAACGTTCCAACAATACACTCACATCACACATCTTCGCAACCCTAAAAAATGCTTATATCATGCGCTTCCCTTTTTAGGGCAACTTTCGAAGATAACTGTATTAGGGTTTTACCATTCTCCGAGAAAATAGGAACCCGAAAAAAATTTTCTACTCAACTTTATCAGTTGCCACATGTCTTCACCTGTCATTGAATCTTCCAGACATAGCTCTTACGTGTCATAGGAATCCGTCATAACCGTTTCAGCCATGATCTCCTTACACACAATTCAAGATGCCGACACATTAAGTGGAGTGACACATCAACATGCAAACTAGACATGTACACTCACACTTAATTACATTATTTGCAAGAAATACATTTTACAAAACAAATTCAAGCTTGCAAGTTGTTCTTACAAGGTGTTGGATAACTACCCACCAGCCTTAAACTGACTTTTATTATCCAAGGTTGATACACCTTATTCCTAACATTCTCCCGCTTGTCGAACACCTTGTAAGAGCAATAGGAACATAACAGGAATTAACCGCTATAGGCCAAAAGGCCCATAGACTCCAAACACCATCTGAACTTCACAGTGCCCACTGGTTTCGTTAATGCATCTGCAACATTCTTCACAGTATCTACCTTCTCCAAATTTATCTTTCCATCTTCCACCATATCTCTCACAAAGTGAAACTGCACATCAATGTGCTTCGTTCTGGCATGGAAAGTTGGATTCTTCGCAAGGCAAATAGCACTCTGACTGTCACACCAAATAGTAATCTGTTCTGCATCAACACCAACATCAGAACACAATCTCCTAAGCCAAATGGCTTCCTTACAAGCATGAGTAGCAGCCATGTACTCAGCTTCTGTAGTGGACAAAGCAACCACAGGTTGTCGCTTACTCATCCAACTGATGGCACCACCAAACATAGTGAAAACATAAGCACTGGTGGATCTCCTGCTGTTAATATCACCTGCCCAATCTGAATCCACAAATCCACGAATACAAACTGAATGTGGAGATCCAGAAGAGTTACCATGGTAACATATGGAGTAATCTGATGTACCCCTCAAATATCTGAATACTCGCTTAACTGCATCCCAATGTACCCGTCCAGGGTTAGCCATAAACCGGCTTAGGACTCCCACTGCTTGGGCAATGTCTGGTCTAGTACAGACCATAGCATACATAAGACTGCCAACTGCACTAGCATAAGGTACTCTACTCATGTCCTCCACCTCACTAGGAGATTTTGGACAATCATCTACAGATAACTTTGTTCCCATTGAAACAGGAACACATAGTGGTCTACAATCTGCCATGCTGAACCTGTCCAACACAGACTTCACATACTTACTCTGACTCAACCAGAGTTTTCTGTTAGACCTGTCTCTACTGATTTCCATACCCAAGATGTACCTTGCTGCCCCAAGATCTTTCATCTCAAACTGTGCTGACAACTGAGATTTAAAATCAGAAATCATACCCTTACCCTTCCCAAACAGCAACATATCATCAACATATAATGCAACAATAAGAAGGCGATCATTTTCAACTCTGAAATAAACACAATGATCTGATTTCGATCTTACAAATCCAATTGACAACACAAAGGCATCAAACTTAAGGTACCACATCCTAGGAGATTGCTTCAAACCATATAGAGATTTCTTTAATCTACAAACTAAGGATTCATTACCTTTAACAATGTAGTGCTCAGGCTGTGACATATAAATCTCTTCCTCCAAATCACCATGAAGGAAAGCTGTCTTCACATCCATCTGTTCTATCTCTAAATCATATGATGCAGCAAGAGATAACAGAAATCTAATGGATGTCAACTTTGCAACAGGAGAGAATATTTCACCATAATCTATTCCCTCTACCTGTGAATACCCCTTTGCAACCAATCTAGCTTTGTACCTTTCAACACTGCCATCTGCACAGAATTTCTTCTTGAACACCCATTTACAGCCAACAGATTTTCTCCCTTTAGGCAAAGGTACAAGGTCCCAAGTTTTGTTTTTCTCCAATGAAGCCATCTCATCATCCATAGCCTCAATCCAGGAACCTGCATCTTCCATGCCCAAAGCCTCTTTCACAGATCTAGGCTCATCAGTGTTAGTAATCAAAGCAAAAGCACAACTGGAATCTAACATAGAATAACCAAACCTTTCTGGTTGCTTTCTTTCTCTCATGGATCTCCTCAAGGGCTGAGGTTGAGGTTGTTCTTCCTCTTCTTCCGAACTATCAGAGCTGCTAGAGCTCTCCTCATCATTAGACCCAACATGGTCTCTTTGTTCAGTCTTCTCAGGGGTAGGAGGAAACTGAACAACATCTTTTTCCTTTTCTTTTTCATCTGGTTGTAGCACAATAGGAGAAGATGTTAGCTCTCTGAAAATAACATTTCTACTATACAGCACCTTACTAGTCATAGGATTCCAAAGCTTGTATCCTTTCACACCAACACTGTATCCGATGAAAATACATTTGACAACTTTGTTTTCCAACTTAGATATTTTCTCCTTTGGAACATGTGCATAAGCTTCACAACCAAAAACACGAAGATGTCTAATTGAAGGCTTCTTACCAGACCACACCTCCATGGGTGTCTTACCAACAAGAGCTGATGTAGGAGATCTATTAACCAGATAGCAAGCAGTGGCAACAGCTTCGGCCCAAAATCTTTGTTCTAGGCCAGCTCCACTAAGCATACTCCTAGCCTTCTCCATCAATGTCCTGTTCATTCTCTCTGCAACTCCATTTTGCTGCGGGGTGTAAGGAGTTGTCTTATGTCTCTCGATTTCTCGTTCTTTACAGAACTATTCAAACTCTATGGAACAAAACTCACCACCATTATCAGTTCTCACACACTTGATTCTTTTACCAGTCTGATTCTCCACGAGAGCCTTAAATTCCTTGAACCGACTGAAAACCTGTGTCTTACTTTTTAGGAAATATATCCAAGTCCTTCTACTGTAATCATCTATAAAAGATACAAAATATACAGAACTGGAGATAGAAGGAACTTTTACAGGACCAAAAACATCAGAATGAATAAGATCCAAAAGTCCAGAAGACTTGTGAGAACTAGAGTAGAACTGAACACGATTTTGCTTACCATAAACACAGTGTTCACAGAAATCGAATTCGAGATTACAATCATTTAGCCCCTCAACGAGATTTTTAGTTTTCAAGGTCCTAAGACCCTTCTCACCAATGTGGCCAAATCTCATATGCCACAACATTGTCTTTTCTGCAGGAAGCTTGCCTTCCAAAGTGTTTACACCCTTAGGCACACTTACTGCACTGCCATCGGAACCCATTGCCACAGTCTTCTTTACTGCTCATTCAGATGGTGGGGATGAAGTGATAGCCACTCTCTTCTTTGAAACAGAAGAACTATTGCACTAAGCAATGCATGCATCAAGCTGAAACAAAGTACCTCTCCTAGTACCTTTAGCGAGCACCATAGAACCTCTTATCATCTTGCATCCATCTTTCGAAAAAACAAATTGCACACCTACATCATTCAACATACTTACAGATAATAGGTTTCGTGCCAAACCCAGAATGTGCATAACTCCATTGATTCCCTTTACTCGTCCATCAGGAAATCTGATAGTGACCCTTCCGCGTCCAACTATCTTTAGGTGAGAATCATCACCCAAGTACACCTTTCCACCATCAAAATCTTCATATTTTGAGAACCAGTTTCGATGAGAGGTCATGTGAAAAGAAGCACCCGAGTCTACTAACCACACATCATCAGATGCATGGGCTGCCAAAGCTACAATAAAAGCATCTCCATCTTCTTGAGATTTTTCAGAAGCTGAATCTGAGCCTTTCTTCTTCTTCTTCGGTTCTTTGCAGTCCCTCCGGAAGTGCCCATATTTATCACAGTTCCAACATTTCGCCTTGGACTTTCTAGGAGTCTTAGAACTCCCACGGGATTTGGATCTGCCCTTCTTTGACTTATTGTCATTCTGCTTTCCTTTGTCGTTGGATCTCCCGCGAACAGCAAGGGCTTCCTTAGACGAATCCGAAGTCTTTCTTCGCATCTCCTCAGACAGCAGTGAAGACACCACATCATCCATACGGAATGTGACTATAGTACTTCTGAGAGCCATCACAAGATGGTCCCACGAATCCGGCAAGGAACAAAGCAGGGTCATACATCGATCCTCCTCCTCAATCTTGGCACCAGACGATGCCAACTATGCAATCAATAAATTGAATGCATTGAGATGATCAGTTACGGATCCACCTTCCTCCATTCTTAAAGAATACAACTTCTTTCTCAGGAACAACTTATTCACCAGAGATTTGGCCTGATACACAGACCCAATCCGTTTCCACAAAGAATTTGCAGTAGTCTCATCAAGAACATTCAGAAGAACGGCATCTGCTAGACAGAGTCTGATGAGACCCTTAGCCTTCCGATCCTTGATATCCCAGTCCGCTTGAGGTATCGCTACAGGTTTCACATCAAGTGAACTAGCCTCCCATAGATCGCGGTCTTCAAGCATGTCTTCCATCTTGAGTTTCCACAACTCGAAATTAGTGCCATTAAATTTCTCCACCTCCATTCTACTGTATGAGGAACTTGCCATCTCAATCTGCAAATAAGATTCAGAATGCTCTGCACAAAAAAACTCCCACTCAACTTGAGATTAGCTCAAAAAACCCTACCCAACAACTAGGATCAAAAGTTGATCAGGCTCTGATACCACTTGTAAGGAAACTCAGGTGCGGAAACAGCTTCCTACACTAATCTCTTAAGGAAAGTATGGTGCAAATTCGTTTTAAACCCTTACAATTTCAGATTCGTTAATCTACTTAACAAAGATATTGCAGCAATATACCATACATACAGAAAATGAAGAATGACACAATGATTTACCCTGGGGAAAACCTTTCGGTAAAAAACCCCAGCACTCCAAAACCTGCACAATGTATTATCTTCAACACAACGGTTACAACACACTTGCAATGCAAGTTCTTTCAGGAGATTTCCAACACTTGAAGACAAAATGCGGCAGCATCAAAACGTTCCAACAATACACTCACATCACACATCTTCGCAACCCTAAAAAATGCTTATATCATGTGCTTCCCTTTTTAGGGCAACTTTCGAAGATAACTGTATTAGGGTTTTACCATTCTCCGAGAAAATAGGAACCCGAAAAATTTTTCTACTCAACTTTATCAGTTGCCACATGTCTTCACCTGTCATTGAATCTTCCAGACATAGCTCTTACGTGTCATAGGAATCCGTCATAACCGTTTCAGCCATGATCTCCTTACACACAATTCAAGATGCCGACACATTAAGTGGAGTGACACATCAACATGCAAACTAGACATGTACACTCACACTTAATTACATTATTTGCAAGAAATACATTTTACAAAACAAATTCAAGCTTGCAAGTTGTTCTTACAAGGTGTTGGATAACTACCCACCAGCCTTAAACTGACTTTTATTATCCAAGGTTGATACACCTTATTCCTAACACACCCCACTATCAAAAAGACACCCCAATATGATACCAGGCCGCCCTCCGGATAATAAGGCCACCCCAACACACTTAGAAATTGTAGTGTGGGAAAATGCATACCCTTGCATTTTCACACTTGTTTGGGCCCGACTTGCTTTATTTATCCTTCTTTATGTCTTAATTCATCTTATTTTGCATCCACAAGCCTAATAAACTACATCTTTTTTTGGTTAATCCCAACAATCATCAAAGGGAAAATGATCATTTAATGATTATGGTTGTGTGTCTCTAATTTTTGGGTCAGGACTAAAACACCACCTAGGGCATCTTAGTCCCCCAAGGGTCTTGAGACCCTAATTTTGAATACACCTGAAAAGGTCCCTTTTTGGAGTTTGTGCCCCGAGATTTGAGCCTTGGGATTGATGCCACCTAGGGCATCTTAGTCCTCCTTGGCTTATTTTCAAGATTTAATTTCAAATTTTGCTAGGATTTAGCCTCCTTAATTAATTAATGTTTTCCTATGTCGACTTGGTGTGATGTAATTTTGAGATACTAAGCATAGATAAGTATAAATACAAGGTTCATTCACTCATTTTCATAATAAGCAAGATATCCAAGAGCATAATAATCATCCAAGAATTCAAGTATTCATCCAAGAGAATTCAAGAGCAGTTCTTCAAGCATTTTGGAGCCATAATCAAGATTCAAGCATCATATTAAAGGAAATTCTTCCATCATGTATGTTTTAGAGATAACCTTTGTGATGTAGGGTTTTGATTCAAGCAAGCAATTCAAGTCCACATCTATCAAGCATTCAAGAATTTCAAGATCCACATCCAAGCTAGCCATTTCACACAAGTTTGTAGCCTTCATAGCAAGGGTTTGGAAAGTTGTAACATTGCATGTTGTTCATTCATCATTTCCCTCCATTTCATTCTATTTCAAGGTTTAATTACCAACAAGGGGTTTGACCAAGAAAAACCCCCATTTACAAACAATGAACAAGTTTTTCATCTCTTGTATGCTTGTGATTATAGATTTAGGTTGAATACTTGAAGATCATTTGGAATGCAAGATTACAAAGTTGCAAAGTTGCATTACAAAGTTTCCATCTTCATGGAAACTCATCTATAGGTCAAATCCAGAAGTTTCAAAACCTGAGATCTAAGAGGAAGCAAGTGCAGACCTTGGAGCTCAGGACCACATTTAGATTTTTTATAAATCTAGAACGGAACTAATATGCCACCTAGGGCATCTTAGTCCTCCCAGGGGTATTTTTTAGAGATTCTTTGTGATTTTGTTTCGAGATCCAAAGATTCTACATTTTCCCCAAAAAATAGCAGTGAGACTAAGACAAAAGTAAGGGTGTATTTTTCCTCCCTAGCATATTTGGATAGCTTCTTTTCATTTCCACAATCCTCATCATATCTCCAAACTTCCCAGGTACACACATATTATCTTGTTGTTGCATAATTTCATCATTTTCATCCCTCATTTAGCTTGCATAACTAGGTTTTGTAGGTTGAATGCTTATTTTTGTTTTCCAAGATTTTGCTTGGTGGTGAACCCCTAAAAGCTAAAAGAACCCCCTTCCTAGGTCATCCTAATTGAGAATTGACTCACCTTGTGAGGTTGATAGTCAATCCAATTAGGGTTCTTAGAAAAAAAACACCCTTCATAGTGTCTTAGTCCCTCTTAGGGTTTCTGGCTCAGAACCCTATCTAAGTTGTGTGCTTTTTCATCCACTTTCTGGACCCCCCAAATTCCTTCAGTAGGACCAAGAAACCATTGTTGGCATCTTAGTCCCTATTGATTTTGAAGTTACAGTTTCTAGGGTTGAAATTTTGTTTCTACATTTTTGTTTGTTGTCATTCATTATCTGTTTTACTGGGTTGACTTTTTGTTACATACATTTCACTAAATCTAGTTTAAAGTGCTTCATTTCATGCATTGCTCAATTCCAAATTTTCATTTACAAAATTTCGTCTTTCAAATCATTGCATATTATAATCATGAAATTACCTTGTTTCCAATCTAAAAATTGCATTTAAACATTTCACTTTAGGTCATTGGATTGCACTTTCATTACTTTTCCATGATAGCATGTTTTCTTTCAAAAGATGTGGCTTTGATATGGTTAAAAATAGATTGCATAAGTACAACATACCCTCTTATGAGTTCAATTTAGATTACACAAATGAGGTCATTAAGACACATGTTAATCATCAAACCATTGACACAATACTTACTATTACATTGCCCATTGGTGAGGATGATAGTGTAGACAATCATAACAATCATACTTTTTATTCTCCTAATACCTCTCCTCTTAGTGATGAAGGTATCTATGAATGGTTGTTCTAGACCTATTCAAACACCATCAAAAAACACCATGTTATTCAATAAAGACATCTAAAACAATCATTCCCCATGAAATTCATTCAAATTCAATGAACAAGAAACAAGGTAAAATATTAAATGAAATCTAATTAATCTTATTCAAATTCTCAAACCAGCATCCCATGGGGGAATTGGTGCTATTTTGATGTGGAAAATATCCCTTTACCAAATCCTTGCAAATATTTGGTGAATATTTTTTTTATGATTGTGTGCTCCTTGATAAAATTTGACCATAACCTAGCTAATATGGATGGGATGCTATGAAAAATTGATGAACAATGGATGAACTTGCCTAAAATTTGAAGATAGTGACTTTTCCTAAAATTGTGGATCCAAAATCAATAGAGAAGCTCTCCATTTATAGGAAAGAAGGATGGAGGAATGAGAAACATGAAGGATGTGGGGTTAAAGATGAACAAATAAAAAAATTTCACTTTTCAACATGCTATTGAAGAGAAGTGGAGCACATTTTGATCAATGTGCAAATAAATGCAATTAGGTGGAAATTTAAATTGTGAAAGATGGCTTGTGTAAGAGGGGATGTAAGAGGAATTAATGCCACTTGGCTCAAGAAAAATGACTTGTAAGAGACTTAAATGCCATGTTGGAGGACAAGTCCTTTTGGGAGGGAGATTTCAAATTGGAGGAATATTCCAATGAAATGCCCTCTTGAATGAAAATAGAAGAATTTATAAATCAATTAAAATGATTTACTTTTGCAACTTGCAAAAGCTAGAGGAATGGAGGATTAGTGTTAAGAGTTAATTAGGATTAATTAACTTAGATGAAGTTAGTTGATTTGACATTTGATTTAGATATTTGATTTTATTTAAATCAAATGAGAGGATATTTGAGATATTAGTAATTTAATTAAATAAAATGATTTATTCAATTAAAAGAGATGGCATTAGCATTCAATTAAATAAAGTTGATTTATTTAATTAAAATAAGACATTAGAATTTAATTAAATAAAGTTGATTTATTTAATTAAAAGAGGAACATTAGGATTTAATTAAATAAAGTTGATTTATTTAATTAAAAGAGGCAAATGATGAAATAATCTGATAAGGTTCATTATCTGATTTTAAGAGGAATTTTGATGAATTTAATTTAATAAATATTATTCAATTAAATGGTTAGTAAAGAAATGATTAAGGAAGAATGAGTGTTAGTGAATCAAGATTGAGTGTATGATATGAGTCAGGATATTTCAAGTGTCTATAGTATCTTGGTGAAAGAAGATACAAGCATTGAGAGTCTTAATTGTCCCTCTTCTCATCCCCCTTTGGAAGACATTAGAAAACAAGAAGATGAGATCATAAAAATATTTCTAAACATCACCTTACCTAGTCTCCATTCATCCCTTTCTTGTGAGAATGTTTTAGCAAAAGAGGATGATATCACAAATATCCATGACAATCAAAATTATCCTTCTCCTAATAGCCCTCCTTGATAAAAAGATGATAGATTGGTATTAGAAGATGAACCTATTGAGTCATGAGAATCTTATCCCTCCCTTCCCTAATGCTCCCACCATTTGGAAAGATCTATTTGGTAAGCATGAAAATCATAGTTTTCCCTCTCTTGATGCCTCCCTACTTGTGATGAAGCTACTTTACAAAATCTAACCATGGAATGTGATTAAAATCATACAAGCTCTCTTACTAGGGTTGATAGTATGGCACAAGAGAATGAGACCTTAGAAACAAAGGATGGTCAAATAGAGTCTTCTCCTTATAAACAATAAAATCCAACCATTGATAACTCCCTTACTTGTGATGAATTAATTTTAGAAGAACCAACCTTTGAAGGTCATGAATAATTGGTTTGTAGTTCTCCTAAAAACTCTCCTGCTAGAGAAGATATCATGGTGCAAGAAAATGAGAACATTGACAATACTAATTCCTTAGATGGAGATGATAAAGTAACATTAGACTCCCCTTCACTAAGAGATCACAAAAATAAGGTTAATTATTTTGAGGTTATGCACATTAGATACCCCTTGGAGTACTCTCCTAAGCCTAAACTTATCATCTATCCACCCTCTCAAAAACCACAAGTTCAAAACAAACCCGTCCTTATCCTTGAACCACCTAAAAACAATGTTTCATAGAAACCAAGTTACAATATTGTTTCTCATACATACAACACTAGGAACAATATGCAACCAAGAAAAACACCTTCAACATCCATCCCATTTCCTAATCCTATCTTACTAGGTCCCCCTCCTTTGCCTTCACAAAGTGGAAAGGAGTATGATCTTATTGAAAAACTTAAGAATACTTCGGCAAAGATATCCCTAAGGCACAATTCATAATTCACCTACTTATCACACTATTCTTCAAATAGCCATGTAACAAGTTCCCATCCCTTCTAATGTGCAACCGAATGACATAGCAGCCATGATTCAAGGAATAAATGCTGACATTATTTTCCACAAAAGTGAGCTCCCTCCTTTGGAATTTCAAAAATAATATGAGCTTTCATGATCATAGCTAAATAAAATACCACGGGGATAAAGAAAACCCTTTTTGACAATGGCTCAACCTCAAATGTGTGTAGTGTAAGCCTTTTGGATAAACTTGGTGTTGATAAATCAAAAATTCAACCTGACTCTTTATCTATTAAGGGATTTGATAATGTGGGAAAGACATCACTTGGATTGATCACATTACCTATTAAAGTTGAAAAAGTTACATTACAAACCCCGATCCATGTTATGCCTAATCATTTTTTTTACAATCTTATTTTAGGCAAACCATGGATTCATGAGATGCATATTGTGCCCTCTACCCTTCATTGTATCATGAAATATGTCTATAACAACAAAGTTTATACAATCAAAACCGATCCTAAACCATATAGTTGTTTGAAAATTTAGAAAGATAAAGAGAATCCTTTGAAAATATTAACACCAACTACACAAGTGGAACCCATGGAACAAAAAGATAAAGAAAAACATATTGAGGAGGTCATGAAGCTATTAGGCGATGATTGGGATTTCTCAGATTTCACACCTAGCTTTGATGGGCAACCAAAGATCATAATAAAGAAGAATGAAAAAGACAAAGTGGCAATGTCAACACAAAATTCAAAAGACCCTCTAAAAGCATCCACCTCAAACACTTTAGAAGACCAATCAAATTACACAACAAAATTTGATGAAACTGAATATCAACAACCACCGAATCCTAAAGAATTGAAAAATCTTTATGGAAAATTTTATGAACTTATGAAGCAACTTGGTTATAGTGGAAAAGGATGTGGTGCTAGATAAAAAGGTATCCATGTCCCTATAGAGCCTAACACACAAGGAATGAGTAATGGTCTTGGCTATTGTCCTTCGAAAGACCTAAACAAGCCTTCTCTCAATATCAAAACTATTTCAAAAGATTCCTCTAAGACAATTTTAATAATAGTGCATCTTGAATTGGTAGACACTAGTGGTCTTGATTTTTATCCTTTGCAAGAAAGGAAAGAAACAAAGAAATCTTCGCTTAATGTCAATGTCATCATGCAAAACACCTTTGATTTGAATTCGTTAGATTTTACACCCTCCTGTAGAGAAGAGTACAAAATCTTGTAATCTAAAGAGTCTTGTGTAAGTATGACACCTTGTACTAAGCAAGAGATATCTTTGTTGTAAAATAAAGGAACATTTTCTACTGTTGATCAAGAGAGCATCTTGTCGAGACTCCTCCAAGATCATTTGATATCCCTCCCTCCAAGAACACGAAATAAATTTTACTACAGGAGTTAATTTTGTGCATATCATAGAGTTCATGGTCATGCTACTAATTAATGTAAGGCTTTGTGTGATAAAATTAAACATCTTAAGGAATGTGGTGCTCTTCCTTGTGTTGAAGCACCTAATTCCTCTAATTGATACTGATTTTTACACGAACATGTTTCTCGTCAATAATTTCAGCTCACCCTTGTCCTGCACTAAGTGGGGTCAAGGGGTTATAAAGCCTTGTCCTCATATGTCACTTTTCATTGTATCTTTTGGCTATTTGATCACCTTCCATGTACAGGTAAGAGAAAGCTTGGGAGGTGGACGACATGCCTTAAGTTGGCTCACATGTGATGTACTGGGTTATATATTTTTGGTTCTTAGGACATTATTGAATGACCTAGAGAAATAGGTGAGCATTCCCCCACCTCATTTCTCTATGGTCCATAAATATTTTAGAAGAGTTTGGGAACTCCTAAGATGGTGAGGTTGCCTCAATACAACACTAGACCACCTAAACTCACTGCGAGATAACTAAATTCATTTTAAACCCAAAATTATTTTTTCTAAGTTAATTTTAAACATCCAAGGCATAAATACATCATTATAAATTTGTTATCATGCTCTACGCCAACACCGAGACACATAATTAATGTCAAAACTCTAAAATTATAAATGATTACAATCTATCTCAAGAGAGAGGTTCATTTAAAATTTACATTAAAATTACTTTGAATTACATAAGGAGAGGACTCAAATGTGCTTCCAACATCAAATTACATTGAATTAAAATAATTACAAATAAAATGAAGAAGAGAGAGAGAGAGAGATATCGACATCTCTTTGCTCTTTGAACCTTAAAACCCCAATGATGGTTTTTACACCACCCTACTACATGAAACCAATAATATTTATTCCCACCATGCTAGGATATGGTCACATGGCCCAAAAAACCCACATAAGACATTTGGAGAAGGATATGCACTCATATCAATCACGAAGAAAACATTAAAATACACATCATACAAGAAAACTAAGGACAATCAATCACTGCATGATGGCCCAAACCACATTAGCATATGCAAACACTCACATTAGTCTCATTCAACAATGGAGGACATTATCAAAATACATCCATTAATGTAAAAAAATATTCAAATTTTATCAATATTTTCACAAGCCAATAACCAAAAAATTCCCAAAAAACTCCATTGACATTTCACCAAAAATTAAAGCTTTTAAAAAAAAAGTTTTGGCATAATAATGATGGTTTTTAGAAAAAATTATAAAATTCTTCACCACAACTAAATAACACTCAAAATTTTAAATGTAAAACATATTGGGAGCTATTGAAACTTCCCCAATCTTATTACAAAGTTCAAAATGAAAAAAAACAATCATATGCATAGATATGGAAAACTTACCTCTCCATTTAGCGAAATTTGAAATGAGAAGAACTTCAAAGACACCTTGTGGATGCATGAATCCATGCACGAGTATGATCTCCTACTAACTCATACCCAGATGCAAATGACCCCACTCAATTCACCCTTCAATTTCTCATCCAATCACCAAATAAAGAATCTGGGAGAGGAGATGGTTTATGCCTTCACAAATTTCTTCCAAAAAATAAAAGATAACAAAAGAAAACCCTTTTCCATTTTCAAAATAAAATAATTAAAAACATATTTATCTTCCAAATAATTACATATTAAATTCTTGATTCACCCAAGCCCATTTATAAAAAATTTGAATATAATATAATTTTCTATTCCACACTTAATTTACGATTTAAGTCTATATGAGCATATTTTTACATTACTTGTGAAAATTAAAATTTAAACCAAATTAAAATTAATATAAACTATATTTCTATTTATCCATTCAAAACTCCCACCAATAACCCCCAAGTCCCAAAAACTAATTAAATTCATTTTCAAATATCGTTTAGCCTATAATTCCACTATTAAATCCATATAAGCATTTAATTGAATTAAATAATGAAAATAGGAAATTTAACAAAACATCAACCACACATTCATGGGACATATAAAACCAGGGTTATGATATCCAAAATCATACCAATGATGGTATCTAGGTCAACATAGGGAAAATAAAAAGGTTCTCACACTCAGATAGAGTATGACTAGTACGACAAAATAATAAATGGTCAATGTGACATCTCCTTATAACAACCATCAGGGTGGATCCAAGTGGAGAAATACCTAGTACATGTAACCACTCAACACAAAAATCTAGTGTGCATGCTCCATATATATAAATACCTAAAGTGTCACATAAATACCCCATGGTGTACAGAACAATATCCATCATTTCATTACATTTAAATGATAAATGATATCATTTATTATAATATCTATATTAATACATATATTCATTAACCAAAGAATAATAATAATCACTTGGGAAAGCCCGCATCATCAATACATACCAAGAACACATCCAAATTTATATAAATTCATCACTTTTCAAGGGACTTGGCATCAAATCATGCATGCACTTGAGTGTAACTTGCATTGAGAATAACAATAAAATAGCCATATAAGAGAAATAATTAGGACATAAAATAATAAATCTTAGGATATATAAAATACAATTTTCTCACTATTATATGTTGGGAATAGGTAGGAACTACATCCTCCCACATAATAAATTAACTTACTCTTGGAAGTTATGAAGGTAAATATGATCACATGCCATCAAAAAAAATACTTTTTTCAAACTTAAGAAATCACACATCACTAAATAGATAATAAATATTACATATAGTTCACCATTGAATAGAATAGATGGAAAACACAATAATTGATTTCCTTAGAACCATTATCATTTTCCAAAATAAACCCCCCTCATAAGATCTCAACATGAAACAAGATAGCATAACCAATATTCTTTTTCACATGGATACAATAATTCACTTTTCCAAAGCATGATTAATATTACCAATAGCTCATATGCAACTATACCTAAGAAAAACATCCATTTCCACACACATTATAATATCCACATCATGAGGTATTCACACACAGCTTACATGTAGGTCATGGAGACACAATGGTCTCGAAAAAAATCAAGAATCTTTGCCAAAATAAATCATGTGGCATGACCATGTTAGGGCTACACATACTTGGTGATCCCTTCCACACATGTCCATAATGATCTACCTCTTTTTTGTGTAAGTGTTTTAACCTCCAAGAGATGGTCACACAAACTAGGAAGGTAGTGTCTCATAGTTGTCAACATAGTCCACACATACCCCCATCCTCAAGTTTCCCTATGTCTACTTCTTTATATACACTCAACCAAGTTCATTCTCCCTAGACCTAGTGAGGAATCGCATTACAACACAAGACTAGCACTTAATAATAAAAGAGATCCTAGTTTAGCCACCATTAAAATTATAAAACCAAAGAAATAATTTCCAATTCAACAATAAGATAAATAAATACATGCACAATTGCAACACTAAACCAACCATAACTCCAAGAGTTATGTGAAAATAAATTTCATAAATAGTGGCTAAACTAATACAACCAAGATAAAATTATAATTTTCTAGCCCACACAAGAAAATTAGAAGTCACCAATAACTTGAATAAAGTTCACAACCATGAAAATTATACATCACATCACTATGTGACTAGAAACTAGCCACTAAATAAGGAAGGAGGGAAGTTGTGTCTTAACTATCAACATAGTTCATGTGTGTGCAGCATAAACATGTAAATCCCCACGTCATGACAATGTGCCTAGCGAAAAAGGAATGCCTAGGACACATCTCCCCCATGTGTGTAATTGTGGTGTGTACACCATAAATCCCTACATGACATGGCCATATGCCAGGTGGACAACATACACAAGGTTTTATTTTACATGGAATTGTGGCTCATGGAGAAGACACAGATAGGTTGTTGAACATGTGTTTTCATTGATGTCAAAGGTGTAATCTCAAGGATTATTATCCTTGATGTCAAAAGGTTCTCATTGTAGCAAATGTGTAATGTCAATAGTTTAGTGAGAATTCAATGTAATTGTACTATAATACAGAGCATTCTGAGAAAAATGAAGAAGACTACTATAGTAGGCTTGTAATATCATGCTTGTATCTCTTTTGTTGATGGAAGTAATCTAGAAGTCTAATTTGAAATGTTGCAGGTTAGTTTTCTAGGAAAAGATATTTTTTTGGAAACATAATTCATAATCAATATTCCTTCCTGGATATGAGTTTTGGTATGTGGTTTGGAAGGAGAGTATTTCTACACTTGTTCTATCTTATTCCAGTGTTTTTGATATTATGTTTAGCATTCAAAAATATTGAAGTGGTAGTTGGTTCATCGTGTTGGTTGATTGGCAAGTGGTTGTTATGGAATTGTGCAATAGTGGTGTGTAGTGTGTGAGCTTTGAAGGCAGCATGGGAAATTGAAATAGGTCCTAGTTAAGGTCCTTGAAGGAATTACATGACATAATTCTCTTTTGGCGACATCAAATTTTATTTAGGACCTTCCCTCTTCACGTTTTAGGTAAATTTGAATTTAGGTCCACCTTAGCCAACTTGGCTAAGTACAGATGGTTTTAAGGGACTCCTAGACAACATGAAATGTCTTTAATATAATCATATGTATATAACCATCATAGTTTAGATTTGAAAAATGGAGATGTGTGAGTTTGTGAGTGAAACGGTAATTGTGCAAGAAAGTGTAATTCAATGGGAGTTGCCTCTCAATCATTGTGTGTCTTAATTAGAAGATCATAATTTGTGTGAGTGAGGGTCTAAATCAAGTTTAGATCAAGGGTAATCTATGTAATTAGCATTGAAGCTATATAATATTTATTTTTGTAATCTGGTAGGACTAGTGTCTTACTTGTTGAGTTGGTGCTCAGATATTTGTATTGGGGATTGGTGTCTCCAATAGGTTGTTACCTACAAATGCAGTAGGGGATTGGTGTCTTTGGTAGGTTGGCGCCTACTTCATAATTGCAATTCTTTCATTATTTCTATGAGGGTAGATTTAGATAATAGTTCCAAGAATCTCTTCTCATTTTGATTTTTCCCATTTTGTGTTTCCACGTATATTTGGTGTTGATTATGCAAATGTGTGTTTCTATGTTGCTTTATTGATAGTAGCTAATTTGATTCACATTTTATGATTCATGATTAGAGATACATGTTCAATTAAAGAATTTTAAATAGATTTGATACACTAATTCATCCCCCTCTTAGTATATTGTATACCCTTCAATCAATATTAGAGTTAAGTGTTGGAAGAATGAAGAAGGTGACCTTCGAGTTTGTTGTCATTGATGCCAACACTATTTGGCAACTAGCTAAGTAAACTGTGTTTCTATGTTGATTCGATATTATGATCTATAGATCTCTCAATAAAATATAATTTTATGAGTTTTTGATATGTTGCTCAGGGGTATCAATTACAACTTTGAACGAGCTTTCGACAATTTTGGTTGATTCGGCTGAGATATCTAAATGACAGAAGTTCAGCATTCTATTGCCCAAAAATTTTAAGAACTGTTTATCTTTAGTGTGTTCCTTGTTAGGTCTAGTTCGACCTAATGCATGGATGAAACCTTTTTTTGTACACCAAAAGAAATTTTGAATTATGCCAACCTAATTGATGATGGAAGATATGGTTGTGTATATATGTGTGTGATGGATAGAAGATAGTGAGATAGTGAATGTATGTGAGCAATGTGACAAGTGTAATCGTGTGAATTTACTGATAATAATTGCATACCTACAACTAGAGTGGGATTTTGGTTTTCCAAGAGCTTAACTGGAACTGATCTCTGCATTTTGAAGGTGCACCATCAAGGTTCACTTTTGGCGGTGTGACATACCTTTTTGAATCTCGGCAATAAGCCATTTTGTATTTAGGTTGTGAGCCTTTCAAGGACAATGAGTCTTGGTAGTGAGCCCTCCAATATTGTGTAACCGGTTATAATATATTGTTAGCTAATCCTCATCGTGGTTTTTCCCATTTTAGGTTTTCCACATAAAAATCCTGGTGTCAATGTGTTATGATTCCTTTTATGCTTTGGTTCACTTTTGTAGCTAGATGTGGATTGATAATTGGATGATTATTAATTAATTGTGTTAGCAGAATACTAATTCACCCCCCTCTCAGTATTCGGTGTATTCAACAATTGGTATCAGATCTCGGTTCCTCTGAAGAAGTCTTACAACTTGAGGAAGGTCCCAAAATTTAAATACATGGCTAAAAAAAGCTATCCTATTCCTCTAGAAGAAAACTCTAGTATTGGGGAGCTTCATGTTGCTCTTGAAGAATTGGAAAAAAGTGAAGATGAGAAGGAAAATCTAAGAGGAAACTTAAAAGAAGCAAATGAATGCATTATAAAGTTAAGAGAGCAGATCAAAAGATTCAAGGATAGGCATAAAGAATTCAGTGATTAGTTGAAAAAGGCTCATGAATACATTACTGGATTGAAGGTGCAAGTAGAGGAAAAGAATCAAATTGAGTAAGTTTAGAAAGCTAAGATTCAAAATAAAATTGATGAGTGTACTAAGCTTGAACAAGAAGTGGACACCCTAAGATCTAATCTGGAAAAAGAAAAATCTCGTGAATAAAAATTCAAAACAAGCTCTACAAGGCTAGATGAGTTAATTGCATTTCAAAAAAAAATCTATGCATAAAAGTGGTCTAGGACTTGAAGAAGGACAAATCTCAAAGGAAAAATTGATTTACAACTAAGAGGACAATTAAATGAAGTCTCAAGGAAATATCCATTAAATCAAGAACCAAAGGAGCAATACTAGAAGAATTCCTATTTGACAACCTAATGCTCAAAGGTACCCATATTTTAATGGTTTTAGTTTCTCCTGCAATAAATTCGGTCATAGAGCAACATAATGTAGAAGTAGAATGAACCAAATAGAATGAGTAAGAATGTTGGATTCTTTGTTGGACAATACTTTGCTTGCAATAAGTTTGTACATAGAGCTACCGAATGTAGAAGCCAAATAGTGCTTAACAAATTTAATGCTAGTAGAAGGATTCAGTCTTTTCAAGGCTATTGTTACAAATGAAATATCTTCAAACATAAGGCTAATCAATGCAGATAACGAATGAATGCAAATTATTTCGGTCAAAGATATAATGTGTGCTACACTTGCAACAAACCAGGACATATCTCAAAATTTTATAAGAGAAAAACTGGAAAGAAACCTAATCCAGAACAAAAGAATAAGTCTATGAATAAGTGGATCCTACCAAAGTAAGAAAAGAAATGGAAAATATTTGGAGGAAAATGGAAGAACCTAAGAAAAAGGATTCAAAACAAATCCATTTGTACTAGCCTCTAGTGTAGACACCTCTTCCAAAAACTAAGCCCATTAATGGTTTCAAGGGGAGCAATTATAGAGAAATCTAAAAATCCCCTGATATATGAAGTGTCAAGTAGTGACACAAGGATATGTGATGTGAGTCATCATTCTGAAGACATTAGAGAAATCTCAGGCAAAAAATAGGAAAAATCAAAGAATTATGAAACCTCTTTTTGGTTTACAGTGTGTTTCATAAAGTATTTATCAGCTTTAAAAGTTTAAAGAAAATAAATGTGAATTAGAGAAAAAATCATGAGTAATAAAGCAAGAAACTAAGTAAAGGTAAAACAGATTTATGCAATTGGGAAGAAGCAGTGCAAGCTGAAGTGAGTTTTAAGGTGATTCAGAGCATCGTACATCAAAACCCTAGTTCTCGACAAGTAGAAAAGGTATTCTCTATTATTTGAACTCTATGGATTCTAAGTTACTTTCTATTAAGAATATTCAAGTCGGTTGAGGAGGATGGGTGCTCCTAATGTTGTGGAAATATCTGAGAGACCCTAACCTAGATTTAGAAGATATTCATTGAAAGTAAATGAAAATAATCCTATGGGTGCATTCTTGCACATTCTGAGTGATGTGCTACCCACTGAAGATATAAGAACATACATTCATGGGAAACTAGAGGAACTCGATCACCAAGAGCTTAAGAACTTATGAGATATTGAATTGATGGGAGATTATCTACTACTTAAGACAAAATATGAAAATCTAGTTTGAAGGAAGCTGAATGTTTGGAACTGGTTTCCAAACTTTTCCAGTGAGAGTGAAGAAATTTTTGTTAAAATGGCCCTAAGTAGTGTTTATAGAAAAATTTTGTGGATAAATGAACTAGGAGTTATCAACAATGAGGCAATTCAAGTTGTTACTGGTCTTCATGATACTCGATCCATTCCAGTTCTAAAGGTGGTGAAGAATGATGTAGTCACAAGGCTGACTGGTGCCACATTTGATGGAATATTTTTAACTACAAAGTCTATTGCAAACCTTGTCATCAAGTATGTTTCCATCATGATTGGGAAAAAAATCTATTTCACTAATCGAGTAAATTTTGTATCTGCTATGACAATTCACACTGCATAAGAAATGGTGGTCAATGGAAAATATTTTGATATTTGTAAGTTGCTTAGGCTGCAATTTATGGAGAACCTAAATATTACTAAGGCAAGGAAGCATCCCTTTAAATTTTGCACTTTAGTTGTTTCTTTGTTGTTCTATTTCCCAAGGGAGTTACCAGGGAGAAAATGCATAATATGGGATGGAAATAGGTCGATTTCTCATCAGATTTTTGATCACTTGCGCAATCTAGGAGATTTTAGGGAGCAAAAAAATACCCTAACTACATTCTTTATAGTATTTCAAAATGAAATGCATGAAAAAGATAGGATTCCAAGGAGTCTAGTGAAGAACTATGAGAAGGATTTAACATTTCTTGTAGCTGCAGATGAATGCATTATAGAGGTTGTTGAACCCAAAATTCGATGGATTGAACCATTGGGATATGAGATTGAAGAACAAATGGTAGAGAGGTACATTGAAATTTTGTTGAGCAGTCCTAAGGACCCCTCTCCACCAAGGCAAGGAACATATGAGGAGAAATCTACTAAAGTACATTTAGAGGCTACAACATCCAAAAGAAGAAAGAAATTTGAAGATCTATTCCAAGGAAAGACATTCTCTAAGGATTATTTAGAATAGTTAAAGGAGGCCCTTGATGAAAGAAAGGTCAAAACAAATAAGCAACCCTTTGAACCCAAGAAATTAGGAAGATTATTCTTTAGTGTTGCTAATATTCAAAAGGGAAAGAGGGAAGAACAAAGTTCCCCTATATCAGTTGATGTTTCTACCCCTATCGGTCCTAGTACTCAAGCATCAAAAAAGAAAGGACATACCTCTTGTTGCACCATTTGTTGCTTCAGGAAGAAGAAGAGTGAAATAAAAGGCTGACAGGAAAATTTGAGTGATGCTATTCAACAAGAAATTGATTTTGGCTTTGAAGAAGAGCATCAGCTAAAAAGAAATAAAAGGATTAGTATCTCCAAAGAAGAAGTTGAAACCAGAGTTGATATATCTATGGATGAGGAGACAAAAGAAGAGGACACTTACAGAATTCATGTGCATGAGAAGAAGAATGAAGAAGACTAATTTGATCCTCTAGAGAACATACCTAACTCTTCTTCGATAAGTGATCAACCACCCTTAAATCTAGGAGCCTTAGTAAATAATATGATTGGTAATGGCCTTATGCCAACTGCTGAGTTATATGATGAAGTTAATGACGAAGGGAAGGAAAACATCATAAATGCATTTATTTAGTAAATAGTTATTTGTAACATAAGCATGGAGTCCATATAGTCCAAAGCTACTAAAAATGTGTGGAAAGACTTAGTAATTAGAAGGCAAGAGGCTATAAATTTTGAATACAAGATGAGAAATGAAGCCTTATTTAATCCATTAGTTCCACTTTTTTTGAAAATAGAAGTTTTCAATCTGCTAAAAGAATGTTCTACAATGTTTAGAGTCAAGCAGAGGGATAATATGCTAAGGACTAAGCAAGAAGACTATATGGAAAATGTAAGTCAAGAAACTTAGGATGTAATCAAATAATTAGAAAGGAGTTATGGGACAAGAAATGGTTCTTCATCATACATAGCTCAGGCATAGGAACATGTTACAATTGTAGAAGTGATGGATAATCTAGTTTTGCAAAATGTTGATGAGACACTTGGTGTTTTAGAGACCCCTACCCCTTAGACTGATATAGATGAGACAACCAGAAAAAGTTTCGATGATCAACATAAAGATCATTCCAATTATAAGCAAGAAGAACATCAAGAATCTACCGAAAACACGAATGAGAAAGAAAAAGATGAAAGTGAAGGGAGTAAGGACAAAGATAAGAAAAATGACAAGGATGATGAAGAGAAAAGGGAGAAAGAAAACAAATACAAATCCTCTGGAAAATCATCTGAAGAAGAAAAGGAAAAATAAAAAGAAGAAGAAAGAGGAAGAGGAAAAGGAAAAAGAAGAAGAAGAAGAAAGAGGAAGAAGAAAAGAGGAAAGAGGATGACAAGGAAGCCATTCCAACTGAGAAGAGTAAAGGAGAAAACCCCAAATTTTATGAGTTGTCAAACCCATTCGAAAAATCATCTTGAAGTACTATTAAAGGTATTCTTTCAAGAAAAAATGTACTTCGACCTGTACTTCCACCCCAACTAGTCAAGTTGTCATCACATCCAGGTTATGTGGACTTGACCAAGATTACACCCAATGACAAAATAAAACTAAGTGGTACTTTTATCAACTCTATCACACAGGAAGCTATAGAGTCATATCAAAAGGGATTTTAATTGATAAATGAAGCTATTAAATCTTTACAAGAAATAGCCCCTAATGTTACAACAGATAATTCTTTAGCTCCATTTTAAATTTGAAGCTTATAGTTAACTCACTCAAAGAGTACTCATCTAACCTCAAGGTACAGACTGCAAAAGAAGTGGAGTTAATTTTGCTAGAGAAAAGACTACTAAATTTCTACAAGACAAGTTTGCAATTACGCATGATAGGGCTTTGCAAAATTTGAAAGAAATAAGAGAATGTGATGAGGAATCCTAGTTGTTGTTTGTCTATTGCACGAAGTGGCTTGAAGCCACTCGAGGTATCAAGGACTTAATGGACTTGATTGAGTCTCAACTTGTAGATGCCTCTAGAGATTATAAGGTTGCAAATGACAAAACTATGTTGGATGGGCTTTTATTGCAGATATTCAGAGAAATTTTTCATCCTATAGAGGAAAAAAGAAGATACCATAAGACGGTATGCCCAACTTGGAGATCTATTTATGTCCAGACATGTCTCTATATCAAATGTGTTGATGGAAGCAGAAAAACTTGAAGAGATGAACATTGTTCCATCCACTCTGGAAGAAGGAGAAGAATGTCTGATGGAATTAGAATCTCTACACAAAACTCTTTCCAAGGAAAAAGGAGTCTGGGATGATGGAAATCCAACTTGGGAAGTGATTCTCAAGGAGTTCCAAGGTGCCCCTAGTTCTTGATATGAAGTTTTTCCCCGTCCTTTGTCCTTGATGTCAAAGGGGGAGAAGAGGAGAGGATTTTGTATAATGTCATGTTATGTTATGGTGTTTGGTGTGTTATGGTGTTCCTATATATATGATAGGGGGAGTTGAACACATTTGTGTTGCACAAGATTTTATTTTGAAGCAAGTCTCATATTTGGCACATGTTGCCATCAATGATAAAGGGGGAGATTGTTGGAAGAATGAATAAGGTGACCTTTGGGTTTGTTGTCATTGATGCCAACATTGTTTGGTAACTGGTTAAGTAAACTATGTGTCTATTTTGATCTGGTATTCTTATCTAGAAATCCTCTCAGTAAAAGATAATTCTATGAGTTTTTTATATATTTCTCTGGAGTATCAATTACACTATGAACGAGCTTTCAATAATTTTGGTTGATTCGACTGAGATATATAAATGAAAGAATTTTGGCATTCTTTTGGCTGACAAGGTTAAGAATTTTTTATCTTTTGTGTGTTCCTTATTAGCTCTAGGCCAACCTAATGCATGGATGACATGTTTTTTTATGTGCCAAAAGGAATTTTAAATTATAATGACCTTATTTATGAAGGAAGATATGGTTGTGTATATATGTGTGATGGATAGAAGATAGAGAGATAGTGAGTGTATGAGAGCAATACAACAAGTGTAATAGTGTGAAGTTACTAATAATAATTGCATACCTATAGTCATAGCAAGATTTTGGTTTTCCAAGAGCTTAATCGGAATTGATCTCATCACTTTGAAGGTGCACCATCATAGTTCACTTTTGGCAGTGTGTCATACCTTTCTGTATCTCGAAAATAAGCCATTTAGTATTCAGGTTGTGAGCATTTCAAGGACAATGAGTCTTGGTAGTGAGCCATGTAATATCATGTAACCAGTTATAATATATTGTGAGCTAATCCTCACCGTGGTTTTTCCCATTTTGGGTTTTCCATGTAAAAATCCTAGTGTCGATGTGTTGTTATTCCTTTTATGATTTGGTTCAATTTTTCAGCTAGATGTGATTGATAATTGGATGGTTAGTAATTAATTGTGTTAGAAGAATACAGATTCACCCCCCTCTCAGTATTCAGTGTATTCAACGTTAAGTTCCTTTTAAAAATATTAATAGGTTGAGGTAGATTCAAGATGAAAAACCCAGTGGCTCAAGAAGGATTGTCTTCAAATAAGGCACCACTCTTTGATGGATCCAGTTATACCTTTTGGAAATTAAGTATAGAATAATACCTAATGACACTAGGGTTTGAAGTTTTACAATTACTTGTGGAAGGATATGAGATCCCTAAAATTCCTCCAAGATACCAAGCCAAAGAAGGCTTGTGAAAAAAATGCTATAGCAAGGAATACAATTTTATGTGGTTTATCTAATTTTGAGTTTATGAAGATTATGTATTGCAAGACAAAAAAGGAAGTATATAGTAAAGTGGAGCACATCTATGAAGGTGATGAGAAGGTCAAACAAGAAAATCCCCAAACTCATTGAGGTCAATTTGAAGTCTAAAAATGAAGGAAGGAGAAAAAATTTATAGATTCT
>CM021100.1:914061544-914131287 GCA_007115665.2 Sequoiadendron giganteum | reverse complement strand
AGACAAAGAGATACATGGGAGAAACTAAGTAGAAAAGGAAGGAGGGAAATAGGGTGAGCGAGAGAGATTTGAAGAAAAGAGTACAAAGGGGAGTAGGGAGGGAGGGAGAGGTAGGGAGAGATATAAATATTTGGAGGGAGAGAGAGTCGATAGAGAGAATTTGGGGGGAGGGATGGAGGCACAAAGGGAGGAATATTGACAGAGAGAGATGTAGAGAGATTTAGAGAGAGAGGTGGAGAGAGATAGAGCTGGAAAAAGATTGAAGAACAGGATGCTTTTAGTGCAAGCCAAAACATAAGCGTGTTTTGGCTTGTACTTAGGCTTGGATGAGAAGCCTTAGTCTTGGATGGCTCATTTGCCTCATTTTGACATGAATTTTTCCTCCATTCTCATTTCTCATCTTGCTCATCATCAAGTTTACACATTATAAATCAAATCTTAGTAAAATTACAACCATAATTTTACATGTCTTCTAAGCTTTCTAACCATATAATTTTGTTTAGATTTGAGCTACACTAACATATAATTTTATAATAAATAGTGTGCTCTTTCAATAGTAATGGAGCACGGGCGGGAGAGTCGTTTGAATAGGGTGATGGGTGGGAACTTCTGTAGGGCACCTGGAGGGAGTTTGAGCTTTGTAGACTTTGGTGTTGTGGAGGATGATGCTGGTAGTGACAAGGGAGATGATCCAGATGATGGTTTCTCTACTCCCTTCCTTTGGTTGTGTGTTGGGGTGGCTCTGGAGATGGATCTTTTGCGGATTCTAGAAGCAGGAGCTTTGGCGGGTGTTTGACTTTCAAATATGAGGAGGGCACGTCTAAGGAGGAGGGTGCATTTGAGGAAGACGATGACGCAATTGTTGAAGTTGTGGTCCTTGTTTACTGGTTGTTGGCATTTCTTGAAGGGTTATTCAAGACCTTCTTTCTTTTTGGCATGGCGTTTTGTGGTGGGGATTTGGAGCGGATGTAGTGAGGAGCTCTGTCCTGGGTCTTTTTTGGTGCGAGCTCTCTTTGGTTGTTGATTTCTTGTGGAACCTATGGCTTGTTGCTTGGGAGATTTTTCCTTCTGCTCTATGTGGGGGGTTGGCATGGCTTAATATGTCTGTAATGAGATATGTAGCTATGTGGATGTCTTGACTTTTTTTTCTGCCCATTGAGGGGTTGTTGCTTTGTCTTTTGAGTGGCCCTTTCTCTCTCTAGTTTTCTCTATTTCTAGGGATTGTTAATCTGGTTGAGGTTGCCTTCAGGTGGGGTTTTAGTTTGGCCTTAGGCTTGGGTTTGGTTTGGGCTCTATTTGTCCCTTTTGTTCTATTATGTTGGCTCTTTGGTGTGCTATGCCCCTTTGTTGGGTGGCTATAGATTTGGGAGCCTTTGTTCCCCGTGAGGCTTGGGTGTTGATACTATTGGAGGAGACTACGACTTTTGTGCCTAAAGAGTTTATTGCTCCCTATGAGGCTACTTGTTGGTTGGTGCTATTGTTTATGATGGTGGCAAATGCCTTTGTGGTGCAGGTGTTTGTTGTTTCCCGTGAAGGGTGTTGGCTACTAGTGATGGTTGGGAACCTATCTATTGTTGCTTGGTGCCCCTGGTTTTTGAAGATGATTCTAAGGAAGGGGTTTGTTATTTTTTTTGGGGTTTTTTGTTCTCCACAGTTTATTGTTTCTTCTATTGTGAAGTTGATGATGTCTGACTTCTAGGTCATGATCCTCCTTTTGATGGTGATGCTCTCTATTTTCAAGGGAGTTTATTTTCTTCTGATGTCAGTTTTTTTGTGTTGGTTGAAGCTTCTGTGTTTATGAATTTTTTTTTATTAGGTTTCAGCCATGGCTGCTCTTCTCCCTTCGTGTTCTAGTTTTCATCCTCATCAAAGGTGGTAATGATTGCCCTCTCTTTTGATGTTTTCCTTATGTTTCTACATTTATCTTCTATGGAGGTGAAGACTGCTCCCATTGAGGCGAAGCCCTCTTCTATTGAGGGGAAGGTGGTTGTTGTAGATTGGGTGGAGAGTTATTTACTTATCTGTGTGTTCCTATCGAGGGGGGGTTGTGTTGGAAAATGAGTGAGGTCGTTGGAGGTTTGGGCTCTCATTTCTTCCTCTCCTATAGAGGGGAGCTCCCTTCTATTGAGGTGGGATTGGAGTTGGTGCGTATGGTTGGGTGCTACTACATGAAGGTTGTTGTGTTTCATTGCTCCATAGTCTCCCCTTTTGGGTGGGGTTTTTGGAGATGTTGATGTTTTTGTTTAGGGGCTTGATGGAGCTCTACTCCATCAAGAGGATTGTCTTTATTGGCTCAAGGTTGTTTTCTTTGAGCAGTTGGTTTGTTGATGTTTGGTTGATGCAAGCAGGTTCGTTGTTTATCTAATTGGGTTTTTGGTCTCGGCTAAAACCAGGTTGTATTAGGGTTTCAGGCCCTTTATTTGTATGTTGATTGCAGCATGTGTAATCTTGTTAATATTTTAGTGGTTTTTTGGGGGTTTTTGTTGGTATATGGGTCATATTATTGGCAGCTTGCTTAATCTTGTACTGGGTTCCAGGATCCCATCAAAACCTATTTTTTACCCCTAATCAAAACATATTTATTTTTAATTTATCTCACTAATGTTTCCATAGTTAATAGAGACATATTTATTTCCTTTTTTAATAAATTTTGACCTACTTGTCTAAATTTGAAAAATAAATATATAATACTGTTCTACAATTCATTCTTTATGCATTAGAAAAAAATTGTATTTTCAATGATATTGGTGGAAGTTATATGACACGTGCACTTGGTGATGCAATTTTCAGGATGCATCCACTTTGAAAATCATAAAAGAATACTCAATAAAAAAAATACAAAAAATATATAACTTTGAGTACTCACTCTTAACTATATTTCTACTAATGGGTTTTTGAAAGTACTAAATGTAGCTAAAAAATTGAGGGGCGCCCACCAGACACTATGTTATATTTTGTTAAAAAATAGGAACACTTTTGTGTGTGTGAAGCATTTGATCCTCTTAATCTTATATATTTTTGAAAAACTTTAGTAGTTTAGAAGCTAGATTCAAAGTACTACGATTCTTGTTCTTTTGGTATCTTCAAATTTTGAGTGCATGAATCTCAAATTACTCCTCCAAGTTCAAGTTTAGTTGCTTTCAAAAAAAAAAAGTGGCCACTTTTGACCCCCTTTTTGTGCACCGTCTTGGTGCACTTACCCATATATTTGAAACAAGAAACAAAAATAATTGAAATAGAAGAAATCCTAAATACACTATGTTAGCACTTGGGATTTTCAAATGATAATGAAAAATACAATCAAATGAGAAAGGGAACAATTTCAAAAGAACAAAATCACCTGGAAGCTTTCGGAAAAACCTCCAAGGACATTGTGATTACTTTGCATCAACTATTTTCTACAATCTCACGAAGATCTTAGCTTGGAAATACTATAGAAATCACATGCAAAATGTTGGTATAGTTGTGTAGCTTGTTGGTTTCTTCTTTGATATGAAAGAGCTTTGTGAAAAATTATAAAAAGTGATAGAATCATAATGAAAAATCCATTTTAAAGCCAAAAGGGGAAGGTAGAAGTTGGATTGTTGGTTGAATTTGCATGTAGAGTCATTACTTCCTCGACTATCAATGAGACCAAGGGAAAGTAATGCTTAAATGGTCATATGATTTGTGAATTTTATGGGACGCTAGCACGTTGCACAAACATTCGTGTGTTGCACTCTCATCCAAAGAAATTCGAACTCAAAAAGTCTAAATCATCATAAAAATATAAGATGCAAAGCCAAAGTGTTTATATTTTATTTTCAAAATACTTTATATAAGATATTGAAGTAAAAACACGATGCAATGTGAAATTACAAAATTATACAATTTTCTACCCTACAAATAATTATATTAATTTATTTCATTTAAAAATAATAAAAATATAGATAAAATTTATAATCTATTGTTAACTAAATTTATGACATAAATAAAATAAACACCTCTAAAATAATATTTCTCATCTTATGATATCAACTTATCTAAAGATAAACTAGTTATAATTTTATTCAACCTAATTGTAATTACACCTTTAAAAAATCTACCAAAAATATACACTTTATCATGGGTGGATGATGAAATCCATTGTGAACAAAGCGAGAAAGAATAGGTAGATGTTGAAGATAAACCAATTAGGTCATTGAGTGATATCTTAAAAAAAAACAAAGATGGGCCCTACCGAGTGAGGTAAAAGATGATATAAGATATATCTTTAAAATCTTTTCACATACTAATAAAAATAGTAAATTCCACCTCAACTTTTTCTCATAGGAAAGTTAAAGGCACTTTTTAATATTCAACAATATTGGCCGATGTAAGATTGATATATTTCGTGTGCTCTACTCCAAATTTCCAATCTGACATTGAGATATAACAAATCATCCACCAAAAAAAAGGATCAGTCTTTAAAATATTTTTTTAATAGATATTTGTATTGTGTGGAAGAGGAATTGGAAGTTTGGTATCTGATATATTAAGTGAGATTTTATAATTCGTATAAATTGAATTATAATATTGTTATTAAGATTTAACAGTGTAGTTTTCAAGTCAAATTTGTTGACACATGTTTTATGAGTAGTGGTTCACAAGAATCCATCCCTCATGAAACATGGGTCAATGAGTTTGACTCGAAAACTACACGATTGAACTTTGATAACAATATCATAATTTGACACATTGTGGAAAATACCTCCTTCTTATCTATATTGAATTAATTTGTCAATTGAATCATATTAATAAAATTATAATTTATGAGACGTGTGGCTTAGCTTAATTGGCTAAAGCATTTTATTGCAGGTAAGAGGTCGTGAGGTCTAGTCTCCCCCTCATCCTCGTGGTATTGGAGGGTGTGTTGTGCCAATGTTAGTGGTCACGTAAAAAGGTCCAGTCTCCCCCTCGTCCCCGTAGTATTGAAGAGTGTGTGATGCCATTATCAACGATCATGTAAAAAAAGTTTACCAAACACACTACAATTACCAATCAAAATAACCTTAAAAATATTATTTTTGAAAAAAAAAATTAATAATATATTTCTTGTTTCTTAATGGAATTTTTGAAATAAAACTATATTCTGGTGGACAAATAAATGCCTCCGACCAAAGTTAATATCTCGTGTGGATGCTTTCGAGTACGGTAAGCATTGGAAGGCCATGTGAAAATGATAAGTCCATATTTGGTTGGTAGAAGGCAGGCAAGTACAAGTCTTTTACATGGGTAGATATCTTTGTAAAAAGAAAGTCACGAACCTAATTTATAAGCTTCCCACTTAGAAGGTTCAAGGAAGGTGCAGGGAGTTTGTAGTCATCCCCAATAAAGAAATCAAATATATGTGAAAGCTCAATGGGTTTGTAGGGTCAAGAGATTTGTGTGGTGTTTAATGTTTATTATCCTATTCATCATTGTTGAATGTAACAAAAGATTTATTTTAAAATAGATTTGTTTTTAATAAAGTGTAAAGGAAATAAATATATTTAATAGTTAATTTAAGGTTGAATAGATCATATATGACTTGATAATAATCATATTTTAAATCAAAATGAGTTGTGATATTTGATCTAAGTAATAAATGAAAGAGGTGATCAGAGAGTATTTGTTTTTGTATGGTGTAGATGTTAATTGCTTTGACCTAGTTTTATGTTGCAATAGAGATCTAGAAATGAGAATCTTGAAAAAAAATTATGTTGAGAGAGTAGTGATGAATGAATTTTGAATTTTCTAGTGTTTGGAATTAGGTCATGCCCATGGTCTGTCCACTAACACTTTTCATAGGTTTGGTCCTATCTACTATAAAGTTTCAATTTTGGGATGTGTGTAACATGTTGCTAGTGTATGCCTATTTTTGAAAATGGATGGTATTGAGAAGTTTTGGGGGATCTATTGTTAATAGAGGGAAATGCATTTGACTTCCTTGATGGTAGTAAGGTCTAAAGATTGATTGGATAAGATCGAAATAGAGAAAAAACAAAGAATGTTGGATGTTGTAGAATTGTATCTAAGTAAACTAAGATTGTGTTGAGATTGATGTGAATGTGTTATTTTGTGATTTTTGTTATCCTTTTTTAAAGTGGTCTAAGATGATGCATTTAAGTACAAGCTTTAGATACAACTCAAAAAAAATGATGTGCATATGATATGCAACAATTATATCATGAAAGGAGGATATTTGAAACATAAAAATAGAGGAAGAAACATAGAACCACAAGTGTGACTTATTCAAAGAAGGTGAAAACATTGAGAAATAAGTCAATATTAATCTAAATGACAAATTTAATATAATAAAACAAGGGGTTCAAATTTAGAGCTAACTCATAAATTAGATATCCATCTTAAATATTAAAATTATATATATTTAACATCTATATATCATAAAATACAAAAATTAGTAAATGGGTCTTAAGTCTATTAGTGAAGTTGAATAATTCTAAATGAGCCCATTAGAGACAAGTCTTTCTAAGTGCAAGACTCTGACATAGTAAAAGATGAGGTTAGAAATGTGTAATGGATTACTTTAATAGAATGAATACCCCTTAATCTTTAATTGTCAACCAAAAAATAAAACTTAAAAAACTCATACAACCATATCGAATAACAAAACGATTTTATATATAACATAAAATTATCTAAAATAAATAAATATATTAAATAATCAAAAATCAAAAATTATAATTATAAATAACTATAAACCCATTACAATTTATTAAACCTAATTCAATTCAATGAAAATTTTGCAAGCTTGCTTATCATTATAAGTGTACCTTGACATTATAATCTTATTTACAATTTGCATTGACCGTGCAATTTGTGAACGTCACATTTCTCTATGAAAGAGGTAGCATAAAGACCACTCAAAAAGAACACTCTCGAAAGTTGAAGATTGGAGATTGTTAAAAGTTAGAAAGTTTAGGCAAACATAATGGGATGAATGTTTTTTTTTTATGTGTTTTGAGCGTCAAGTAAAAAGTTGTTTCATGAGTGAATATCTTTTAATGATTTATTAAATCATAGTTTTTATATATCGTTAATATTTATAATATAGTGATTAATATTTTTGTTATTTATGTGGATTATAATACAATGAATAATTATATATTTATTTATTTTTCTAAATTATTATGAATACAAGAATTAATAAAATATAATTCAATTGTATTTTTGAAATTTTTAATTTTAATTGATAACATTCTTGTATCTAATTTTATCTTTCAAATATCATTTAAATTAAAATATTAACATTTTTGTTATTTATGTTGATTATAATATGATCAATAAATATAGATTTGAATTAAAAATTGTTTTTTGATTAAATGTTATGAACAAAAGAATTAATTGAACTTAATTCAATGGAAGAAATTTATATTCTAGAAATACGAGAAACTTTTTAAACTTTTATAAATGAAATGTTGACTGCAATAAAAAATATCTTATTCTATTTTATTTTTAAATTGAAATATAATTTTATATTTCTTGACTATATCATATCAAATATAACTACTATAATTTTAATATTAAATTTATATAATTTTTTATTATTTCTTTATAATATAAGATTTTATTGAATCTCTAAAATAAATAAATAATATATAAAAATGAAAGATGAAATGTTTTCGAAATTGTGAACACTATTGTTATTGAAATATTGGACAGAGATTTGTGCAAGGCTCTTCAAATACCATTGATTTCCTAATAATTTTGACTGACTAATTTCATTTATTCATGACTATCAATCCAAATAAAATCTCAAATAACTGTATATCTCTCAATTAACTTAAAAAATACCAATATCTATACTCCAATTATCTCTTAAAAGAAAACGATTGCATAAGATTTAACAGCACTGAATTAACTAATACAATGCAAATGGAGACACCAGTTATGCATTTCAGTGAAAAAAACAAATCTCTGTACTTGAAGAAACTAATTATATTATTACAAGGGAAACTAAAATTGGAAGTGTGACCTTCCATGGAGTTCCGTGCTGTAATATTGTAGGTTCTACTAACATAACTTTAAACAGAGTCTGAAGTGACTGATTTGCTGGATTCATCTTTACAGGGAAATTTGTAAACCATACTGTAGATTCCTAATCCCCAATTATCACATCGCATAATTATATGATCGGCATTCCTATTAAATGTTAGAATGCTTTTCCAGCAGGAGTGAAGCACTTTTTCTGAAATCTGTCTGACAGAGTCCAGAAAATTTGGAGAATAACGCTCAGACATCCTAACACCTGTAACTAGATGGAATCGGACAGACCTTTAGACCAACGCCTCCAAAACTGGGTCGAACGGGGCTCGTAGCACGAAACCCTAAACAAACTCAAAAGATTTTACTGTTGCGTCCATGGAGCTCCGGCCCCACGCTCAAATATAGAACTGTGTCGGCAGATGATGCTGCGCCGATGAGATCTCGGCAACAGACTCTGCAGAAACCGCAAGAGGAGCTTCGGCCCGCGGCTGGGAAGCGCTGCCATTAATATTTTCCGTCGAAGCTTCCAGCAAAGAGCGGCGGCAGGTAGGGCAGGAGGAATGCGCGAGAAGCCACGTATCGACGCACTTGACATGGAAGACGTGGTTACACTTAGGCAGGATTCGAAGCTTGTCCCCTTGTCCGAACTCCGCTAGGCAAATAGCGCAGTCGCTGTTTATCTCCCCTGAGGCAGCGCCGCCGGCGCTGTAGACGGTTATGGGAAGCAAGCGGAGCTCCTTGCGCTTAATCCCCGTATTGGCGAGCCGCACCGTCACTTCCTCCGCCGATTCAGCCCCCAGGCTCCGACTGCACCGTAGCGCGCACCGCACGATCGAGTTGAGCCCCAGAGCGCAAATGAGCGCGCAAAGCAGCGCCGCCAAAATTATAACCATATTTGTATCAAAATTTGTCTCGCTCATGTAGGCCGTTCCGCCGTGACTCGACCTCGGGTCCTGCTGAAGCTCACTACTGCTAGTACCATTGCTGTTCTCCAGCACGCTTCTAGTCAGCAAAACGGGAATCCGCCTCATTATTTAAGCTCTCCTTTTCTGTGCGCAGGAAAAACCAGTTTCTCCACCGAGTGGACCGCAATATCACATGCTTTAGCTCATCCCGCACTTTGATCTGCAACAGCAGCATTCGCCACAACCAGATCTATCAACAAAACCCCCTTACTTTTAAATTATCTACTTACCACTCTGTCTCTGCCTGGAATTCAACACAATACAACCCGTAAATACATCTTAATGTACAGAAATATATTTACTCCTCTTACCTGTAGAAGAACCTAATGCCAAAAGCAGTTTGCCAGCGCGGCCTCGTGGAGATAAGTTGAAGGATGCTCATGGCTGAGAACAATTGTTCTCAGCGGCCCTCCACTCGTATGAAAAGAGAGATAAATGTATGAATCCAAGCATGGGTGGGGATGTATTGGAACATTACTTACTGGTGCGGGTCCCCATTCCTTTTTAACTCTCTTCTCTCAGATCTTGCCCTTCCGATTTTTACAACAGCTAGACCGTCACATACATCGATCTTAATATCTGAAGCTTTTAGGATACGGCCCCAATTTGAAGGAATTCTATAAAGTGGTAGTCCACGTACAGACTAGATAGGGTTCCAAAGGACAATTTGAAAGAGTTCGTGTGGGAATTTGGTATTTTGAGACCATCAAAGTCTAAAAGAACCCTTTTTTTTTTTCAATTTTTTTAACTAGGTGGTAAGTTCCAGTTGGATTTTATAAAAATTACTTATTTTCCTAGTTCACACTAGGTAGCACTAGCCCCATGTGGATATGCAATGGGTGTGTTGATAGGGCTTTATTATTATTAAGGTATTTTTAAGGTTTATTTATAAAAAAATTATTTATGTAGGTATTAAGAATATATTCATAAGTTTTGAGTATAGATTCATTTTTTATTTTTTTTAATAAGTTTCGAGTATAGATTTTTTTTATTTTTTTTTTAAAGTTCTATAATATTCTATGATGGATCATGGAATGTGTCTTGAAATGTTGGTGTGAAAATTTATACATAATCAAATCCAAAAATAACATTAATATTATGGATTTTGGAAAACTAATATCATTAATTGTATTTTTTATTTTTGATGATATTTTGATTTATGTAGATACTAAGAATGTATTCATAAGTTTTGAGTATATATTCATTTTTCCTTTTTCTTAAGTTTTCTAACATTTTGAAGATGGATCATGGAGTGTGACTTGAAATGTTGATGTAAAAAACTCATAAATTATTAAATCCAAAAACAATAATAATCGACATTATGGACTGTGAAAAACATATATCATTAATGGTATTTTTAATTTTCAATGATATCTTTTTATCATATCAAATGAAAGCTTTCGAAAATTGTCATATTATAGATATTGTAAGTATAAATTGTTTCTTTTGTCTTGTATAACATTTATTGTTAGTTGTATTTTGTATGTGGGACATGTGATTTTTTATATAATCCCTTCATATTTTGTCAATAAATTCATATATAAAATTATGAGAAGAAGCAAGATAAAAATTTATAAATTCATTTTGTTTATTAATTTGGAGGTTTATTGTCATATTTTTTTTCTTATTAATATTGGTATTAAGTTATACAAGATATGCATGGTAAATATAGATTCATAGTACAATTGAATATTTGCAAATATAATTGTAAGCAAACACGATTTTGAGAAAGAAAAAAAAAAAGACTATTTGTATTTATTACAATTCACTTGACATCCAAAAATCAATTATTTTGAAAATAAAATAAATATGTAGGTCTCTAAAAAATTAACAATGCTTACTATATTTACCAAATTTTGACATAAGATATCATTACAAATAGAGCCAAGTCTTAAACCTATTGCAATAGTCATTGTAAACTATTATACAATACAAGAGCCAAGTTATAGGCTCAACCAAAATTATCTCCAATCATCTATTTAAAGTGACATAAAAAATAGATTTAAATATACATGAAACAATAATTATATGCTTCAATTAAAATCCAATGAAAGCCACTATTTTATAAGGGGTGTGAACTTCATGAAATTTAGAAGGTCATCACTCCATACCGTCTCTCCATCACCAAATATTAAAGTTATCTCTATAAAAAAATTCAGCAATTCCATTTTTAGCTTAAATTTAATCTTCAATATTGCAAGTCACATAACTCATAGATGATGGTAAGCAAAATATCAAAGTTATCTCCATTTTTTTTTAACTATCTCATTTTTAGCTTAAATTTGATGTTCAATCTAGCTAGTCACATAACTCTTAGAAAATGATTTGAATAATAATATGGTTCACCTTCCATTCAAATTTTAATCACATATGAACAAAGCCTAAATAAAAATATTCTCTATCAACTTGATCTCTTCAGTGTTGACTACATACTTCCAACATACATACCAAAATAAGAGCTTTGTAATATGTTGTTGACATCCATCAAAGGATATGAGTGTCCTTAAATGCTAGCTATTATGAGCCAACATGGTATACTTTTATACAATGAATTGGAATGTCCTTGTATTTAAGGACATTCATTTGAACATTAGTTCATATCTAATCATCATTTGAAATCCTGGTATTCTAAGGAGCAATCATTATAGGAATACTTTGATTGGAATACTAAAAAGAAACATAATATTGCATCAAAATAAGTATTTACATCACTTGTGTGCTTACCTATTGTCTATTAATCATTTCATGGTTGTAAAGTCAATCTTTTAAGGGGATTAACCTAGGAGAACTTAGTCCTAGCAATCCAATAATATATCTAAAGTACTTTTAAATACCATTAGTCATTAATAATTAATGAGGAGAGAATCTAATGAATTATATAATAGAAGTGTACATTTCACTAGAAAAAATTCATAGATTACAAATTAGATCTACATGACATGAAATTGCCTCAAAGTTACGATCTAAACCTAGTTACAATTTTGCATAGAATCATATGTGACATACAAAGTGAGGATACATTTTTTTCTATACTAGGTCATCAAGTCTTGTGTTTACATTAGGATTTCAACTTCATCATTATTTTTAAAACTAAGTAACTAAATCCCTCATGTTTAATTTCCTAAATTAGTATATAATAGTATGATAGTTTTCTCTTACCTCAAATTACCTAAATTAATTTGTGTCTATTAATTATATTAATTAATCTACTTAGATTTAACTCAATGAGATAAAGCATATTTTCTATTACATTATTTAGTAAACTTTTTCAATCTTACAACCCTAAAGATTTAACCATAGAATTCATTCCTTCACTATTTCTAGGTTTTCAAACATGTTATTTCTAATTATATTATTGTTTTTTAGATTTCCTAAGGATTTTATGTTCCTATCTATTACAATTGCATTGATTATTCTATCTTTCTAAGGTTTTTGCCTTCATAAATTCCATGCTTGCTAATCTTACCCATCCTTCGGCATTTTTTTAGGGTTTCATTTTTAGATCTAATAGAAAATTAATATTTCTAATTTTAAAATGTGAAAGCATTTTATTATGCTTTATTTTCATAGTTTTCATAAATCATTATTTATGTCACAAGCTACTTACAATCCTTACCTTCCTTCGAGAATGAGTGCTCACTTAAACCTTAATATTTGCTTCCTCTATTAACATTGAAACAAATATTCAATGTTAATATTGAAAACAATAGAGATAAGTGTAGTCACAATGCACATATTAATTAAAAAATTAATAATGAATTTACTAATTCACTTCATACAAAAAGATCAATTCTCAAGAACAAGTTATGCAATTTCAAAATTGTAATAAATTTAATCAAAATCAAAGAATGTTTTGACTATTTTATTTTTTTCAACCTTCTAGTAACAGCTTTGTATAACTATTTTATTTTTTTCAACCTTCTAGTAATGCTTTATATATTTGAATAAATTAATTTAAATTTATCTTTCAATTACCTATTAACCGCTCTTACTCTTTACAATTTACTTTTCTCGAAAAAAAATTCACACAAAAAATTATATACACCTAACATAATTCACAACACATTTAAGAATAGTCACATTTATTATCAAACTACGGCGCTCTACTATGAGACCCATAAAGAACTACTTCTATCCCAACTATATGACCCCGCGCCATTATCGCCCCTAGAGAATGCTAAGATTACTTATTTATTATCTTTTACTATTATTGTGAAACCCAATATATTGATATTAATATCTGGGGCTTTAAGGATACGGTCGTACTGTGAAGGAATTCAATAAAGTGGCGTGCACGTACAATCTACTTAGTTTTCGGAGGACAATTTGGAAATGGTTTATGTGGGAAATTGGTGTTTCCATACCATCAAAGTCAAAAAGCTTTTTTATTTATCTTTTTTAATTTTTAATGTGGTACGGTTGCAGAGTTCATCGACATGGACTTTATAACAATTACAATTTTATTTCCCGTGTTAACAAAATACCAACGTATAAATTCATAATTGGGATGTTATGCATTAATTTAAAAAGTATTTATTTATGTAAAATAAAAATTAAATAGTGAGAAGGTAAAATGGTAAAGAGAAAATAAGTTTACTTTTAAATCTTAATTTTGTTTATCTTATTAATTATTTAAATGCATTATGTTGTTTTATTAGACTTTAATATAATTTATGTTGTTTTATTTAACTTGATGTTGTTAATGTATTATGTTGTTTTATTAGAATTTAATTTTATAATTTGAGATAAATTTTTAACTTATATATTTTGGATAATTGTTTATAATAATTTATTTTTTATAAATATAAATGATTTATTTAATATTCATTGTATATAGGTGATGTTTATGAAATGAAGTTATTAAGATTTTTCATGAGATCATTTATTTTAATATAATTTTGAGTCAAGTCTATTTAATCATGGGTGACCCGATCTAAAGAGAAAATTTGTGATTCAACACATGTGAGTTGAAGTAGTATTTGAATGGATGACCTCTCAAGAAGTGTCAATGATTCACCCTTATGAGAATCACCTAGATACAATGAATGCTAAGTGGATATTCATTCTCATGAGATATGAGTTTGTGTGAACCACTGCTCATGAAATATGGGTCAACGAGTTTCTCAAATACTATGTCTTTGGAATCTTGATAAAGTAACATAATTTGATATACTATAAAAATACCACCTACTTGTTATTTAAAAGTATCTATAGTAGTAAAAGGAGGGAGATGGTGGTAAGCAAAATAAATTGGAGTGTATGTCATGTAGGAGGTGATAAGAGATTCTTTGTTCAAGCTACAGGAGGGGAGGTAGGAGAATTGTAAGTCCAACAATACCCATTTCTACAAAAGCATTAGATATAGACATATCTTTATGTAAGGGATGGGGGGTCTTATCAACCCTCACTACATAATCTACAAATATATATTTAGATGTATATATTTTGTAATGATGAAAATTACATATCCATATTATTTTCATTTAGTTTTGTCCCTGTTTTAAGGAAATATCTTCACACACACACACACACACACACACACACACACACACACACACACACACACACACAGATATTCATATGCATTTAGCCCCTACCTTATCCATATTTTTCTACATTTCCATGTACTCTTCATTTATTCTCTATCCATGCACTTATCCCTTAGAAAAATTTCATTCCCACATTAATTTTGTCACACCTTTATATTGATGGCTAAAAAATAGTTGTCTATTACTTTAATCATAACTTTTAAACCATTTAGCTCATAATTGCATCTTCTTATATGCATTGGAAGCTAAGTGATGAGATCTAATGGGTTGCTCTCAGAGTTTAATGGGTTGAGTCTACACTTGTGGAGTCAACCACATAGCTATAGATTTGGCTTCTAACATTTCAAATTCAAATTTTGTTGACTCCCACCCACTCCTTTCCTATCTAGAGTTGACTAAACACATAACTATGTGATGCATCACTATGTACTTATATTTTAAAGGCATCTAATTGCATCACATTTTACATATATGAGAATTTGCATGTTCTCTCTCATTCTAGAATATTGCTCAAGAATAATTAGTTGCAACAAGTTTTAATTTGGAGTTTTACACGGAGTAAAGAATTTGCATGCATTATCCTTGGGTCCTTGTATGTTGCCTTCAAATATTTGTACACATTTGTAAGAGTTTGCCTAAGATAACTTATCTCCTTGTGATGAAATGATAACCCTTCCAATATATTTGTAAATATCACCAATGTAAAAATTAATAGAAGTACTTGAGACAATAAAGATCTATCATGTGAACAAAAGAGTAGAATTTCATTATGTGTAGAGATGAATCCAAACTCAAAGGACTAGTTTACAACCATGAACTTGTCCTCTAAAAGAGTGTGATTCCACATAGATACTAAGGCACTTCATTGACTAAGAGGCATTGGTTTATTAGAGAATATATCTAATAAGATCCAAAAATTTCCTTAAATGCACTCAATCTTCAATCAACAAGCTAAGTAGCATCATTTCTATTTATATTCCCACATTTAGTTGTTGTAAATAATTAAATTATCATTCCCAAATATCATAAGCTATTATAGGTTGATTTGTGCTTAATTGATTACATTTAATTATTTAATACTAACTAATCTTAAGGAAAGTTTATTTTCCTCTAAATTTTGATGAACTTGATCTATTCTACATGACCTAGTTCTCTTATTAGGGTTTCTTGCTATTTTTAGGTTCTAAGATTCATATTTTTTACTACACATCTTATTTCAAATCATATATATTTTCAATAATTGTGCTTCATTGATATTTTTCTTCTAGGGTCGTGTCTACTTATTTATAGATACCTATCTATCATTCACCCTACCAACCCTTACATTTGCCTTAGGGTTTCCATTTGACACTTAATGTTAGATTTGGTGTACCTTTGGTTTTTTTTAATCTAAGGCTCATTACCCTCATTTCCATATTATTGATCTTAATTATCTCATCATGAATATTATCTCCCCTTCGTATCAGGCTCACTTCTTATGTCAAGTTACCCTTTATAATGATATATCTTTTTTAGCCTATGATAGTGATTTAGCTACTAATCCATCCCTATAAATATTGATACAACTAGGGACCTTAGCTCATGTGATGTTGTACCTACAAAGAACAATAGTTATTTTACATATATATATTTGCTTTCACATGCCTCTCTCGATTCATTATTCCTTGAAGAGCCTAGTGTTGTGTGCTTGAAATATATGTATGTTTCACCTTCACTCATAAATGATATTGAGGCACCATCTTTCATGAATATTGATACACATTGATTTGGGTTTTCCTATATATAATGATTATCCCAATAATGAGTTTTATAATGATTGCATTTCTTTTATCACTAGTGATATGAATATTCACATGACACATATTTATTCCCTTCACATGAGCTTTTTAGTCCTTCGTTCATATCTTGTGACTCGTGGTCTATTGATATCAATGATGAGTATAATGAAGGGTCTTCATATTCTTACGATGAACATGGTGATTTTATTCTCATGATGATTTGTCACCTCACACACATTTCAATGGCATTTCCTTTGTGGATCTTATGGATTTATCTATGTACCATGATGACATAAAAAAAATTGAATTACAGGTCCACATATGGATCTTCTCATGTTTTCCATGGATATATATTTGAGTTATTTTGGAGAATGTTCTTCTACACTTACCATGGAACAAAATCATAATCTAGATATACATAAGGACAAAGAATAATGCGAGGATACTATACCATTATTCGATAACACATCTCCCATGGATATATATTTGAGTTATTTTGGAGAATGTTCTTCTAAACCTACCATGGAACAAAATCATAATTTAGATATACATAAGGACAAAGAACAACACCAGGATACTATACCATTATTCTATAACACATCTCCAACTATTACACATGATATGCATACACATATGGATATGGAATATGTTGAGAATGATATTTCAATTTATTTTAACTACCTCATTAGTATGATTCACTATCTAATAAAGTGCATTGATCATCAAGAGAAAACATATAAATATAAGGATTTTATCTATAATTCCCTAAGCTTTTACCTAAGACTTTAAAAGATAAAAATTGGATGAACAACTTCTTTCAAAAATGTAACATCAAGAATGCTATAATACACTTATACATGTGCAAGGTGTCATGATGAAATATGTTGACACACCTAGCACACTTACAAATACATTACACATGGAGAAAAACTAAAAAAACTAACTACAGTATGGCCTCAAACGCTAAGATTGACTCATTCCATGAAATGTAGAGGAAGGTTAGGGCTTATTTTACCAAGAGATGAACCCCTACATGTCTCAATCAATGAACCATATATTTGTTACACCTTGTTTCCTAGCTACCGAGTTACTTTTACCTTCATTAGTGAAAGTGTTGATAAATGCAAATCATGACTTTAATATGCTTAGTAGGAGAATGAAATACTGAAATATACATTAGGATGTTATTGATTTGAAATGAATGAATATGTTAATGTTGATGAAATACGATGAAAATATATGTATTGCAATGTGAATATTATAATAATTTGTTGATGCAAATTATTGTATTGTGAATGTCTAAATTTATCTTGGTTTTGCACTAAGTTATATGCAAGAACAAGTCAAGCCTCTGAAAGAGAGGGGAAGTATCACTCAAGAGAAGAGAATTGGTCAAGTAACCCCTAAATGAGTCTAACTGAGCTTTCACGCACTCACTTCTAGTATATTCGAGTCAAGTCAATAGCTTGGGAAGTGGTAAGTTACCTTAGTCTTTCTTTTGTATGAATTAGGAGAGGTTATGGTTTTGTTTGTGAGTGTTCTTGATTTAGCCTAAGTGTTGAGTTTTTATCAATTGTGGGTTCTTCTTAACATGTTTACATTTGAAGGATGAGATATATACGTAAGATGTATATATATGTATAAATTTAAATGTCTACAATGAACTCAAGCATGTGAGTAAATACATACATGAGTATACATAGATAGACGTATCTATGCATGTTTATGGATGGGTTATCCATATACATGGGGACATCGAACATGGACAAGGAAACATATATGTATATACGCATATATAATTCATGTATATATGTCAATTGATGTTGTTGAAATACAAAAAATGTATTTCACAAATTCATTAGCATCATGGCATTGCTAGAACAAGTTCCACCCATCTTCTTTTAATGTTATTGATTATTATATATGATCTTCTAACCTTGGTAGATTTTTGGAAATTTTTAATGTTTCTATCTCCATCCTAGATCCAAGTTTGTTTGGATTTATGACTCTAATAAATATCTTCTTTCCCCAATAAATTTGAATGCTCTTTCATTATTATTTTTATTTTATAAATTCTTCTTAATCCATTCCATGGCTTATTGTCTTTTCATTCAATAGTGACAATTTTGGTTCCACCATTTCCTTCTCTTTAAAGATATTTTAAAGTACTCCCTATTCCATTATTTTATAAAATCTTTATATATTCAATATTTTTGAAGATATTGAAGATTTCAATGTTTCTTTCTTTAAGGGCCTTAATCCACTATATATTAATAGGGGGAATAAAAATGGTGTCTCTAAGCCACATGATTCCACACTTGAATGGTAATCAGGGAGGGGGCGGTCTTCAAAATGTTTTAGGTGGAGAGGGTAATGATATGATCTAGAAACAAATAATATTTGGAATTCATATTCAAATGTGAGTAGAGATCAATCATTAGTGCATAAAAAATATATCCAACCTCTCTACAATATAAGAGAACCCCAATCTTTAATTAGTTCAATTGTAACAACCAGTTTTTGAAACAATATCTTCAAGATTGTTCTTTTCTAAAAATTCACTAAATTCTAATTAGGATTTATTTACAAAATTATTCTCCCTAACTTTGTCTAAGTTTGAGAGGATTGCATTTAAGTACCTCCCAACAATTATGGAATTTGAGGTCAATGATTCAAGAGTTGAAGTTAGTTTTTCGCTTACTAATATTTTTTAATGCATCCCATAGGGCCATATGGGTCAGTGCAGGATCATGGGGATCCAAACTAGGCCTCTAAGTGGCATTGAAAATTCAAAAAAATAGAGTTAGGAAAATTGACATAAAAATTTGAATAGGTTATTAACATAATTTGAAAAATATGTAAAAATAAAATTTGTAGCAAATTGAATGTAGTTTCAAGGCTACTAGTCCTTTTTTGGGAAAAAGTATATCTATTTTGTGAAAATTTGAAATTTCAATGTAGTGGTACTAAATTTTTCAAGAAAATGATAAGAAGCAGGTGTATGTTTGACCACCCTAAGTAAAAGAAAAAAATAAAAAAATTCTCAATCTTTCAATATATGTAGAGGACACATGCTCGGATGTGCCATAATTTTATCTTTTTAAAATTCCATGTAAACAATTAGTTATGATTTTTTATTGGAACATTTCAAAATTATTAAAACGTGCGTGTCTAACCACCATAACTTGGTCAAAAATTTATGAAATTCATTTTTTTTTTTATCTTATAGTATGTGAAGCATAGAATGTGACACATCTTGTAGGTTCAAATAATGTTAAGTAGTTTGAAAGTTATAGAAGTTTTTCAATCAGCCTATCAATCAGGACTTTCATTGTAATGTATGTAGAAAATCAATAATAATAATTTATTAAATTCAAAATAACGCATATCTAGTATTGGTGGAAAGCTAACAATTTTTTCTACAAACCCTTTTCGTTTCATGAAATTCGAATAAAGAAAAAGTCATCAACCATAAAGGTGAACTTCATAAAACTAAGAAATTTTTCTAAACACATTTTTTGGGTTGACTTTCCAGGTTAGGCAATCCCAAACCAAATCCTGAGCCAAATCCCGAGCCTACTGATTTTGTTAGAAAAATAGATATCCATTCTGAACAAATATTCGTTTATAAACAAATATTTGTTTCAAAATGGATATCCATTTTAAAACGAATATATGTTTTAAAATGGATATCCATTTTAAAATGGGTATCCGTTTTGAAATGGATATCCATTACTAAATGAATATATGTTACTTTTATTATTTATAATACATAATATTTAATATATACTAATATACTAATATATTTTATATTATTATATTATTATGCTTTATATTTTATATTATATATTATATATTATTATAATATATATTATATGTTTTGATTAAGGGTAAAAAATAGGTTTTGATGGGGCCCGAAACCTAGTACAAAGGAAAGCAAGTTGCACTTATGATATACCATAAACCAAAAACAACACTATATCAGCCTCAACAAGATAAACGTGACAACACACTTCAAATAACAAAAAAGAAAGGGCCTAAGACCCTTACACAACCTAATTTTAACCGGGACCAGAAACCCTTTTATCCGGGCCTAGAACCCCATAAAAGTACAAATAACCTGCATGCATCTGCCAAGCATCAACACACCAGCCACTCATGGAATTCACTTCAGAGCCAAAGGACATAGTCACCTTAATGGTGTCAAACACCATCAAATCCATAATCAAAAACACCAACACCTCCAACAAACCCACCACAAAAGTGGGGTAAGAGAGAACAACAAACAACATGAACCCAAAATAGAAATCAACAATCCTGTAGCACAAAAATATTTGGTACCAGAAAAATGACTCAGCCTCCACCTCTAAAGGAGGGATTTCCCCTCTACTAGAAAGGAAAACCCACTTAGCTAATCCATCACAACCTATAAAATCCAACCCCCTCAACCTCCACCTCCATAGGAACTGCAACTAAGGGACCCAAAAACCATCTCCATTCAAATCCATCTCAAAAGGAAAAGAACCCACCTCCATAGGGTCCAAGGAGATAACCAACACAATAAACCGACAAGCAAGCGAGGGATCATTCAGTAACCTCAATACCAGGACTAGCACCAGGAACATGACCCTCTTCAGAGCCACCAAAAAAGAGCACCAACACTGAGCCTTCGAAACATAGAAAAGAATCAGCTCACCCCAAGCAAAAAGCTCAAACCCAAACATCAACATCCTTCAGTGGGACAAGAGGAACACCAACAAAAGGAAGATCAAGACCCAAGAGTCACCCCACACCAAAGGGTTTCGAAGACCCCAAAAAATAATAACAAACCCCTTCAACAAGTTCATCTTCAAAAACCAGGGGCATCGAGCCACAACAAAGAGGCTCCAAACCACCATCAAAGCAACAAAATTGGAAAGTTTAAAGACCTCCCACTTCCAACCCATTAGCAGGAGCAGCGTCTAAACCCAAGCCCAAAAGCAAAAGATCCCACATGGGAATCCACCCAACACCAACAAGGCCCCGCTAGCAAAAGTTATTCCGAGAGGAGGAACATAATTGCCAACAATAACACCCCCAAAACCAAAAATTCTTCAACTACATTCTCGAGCAAAGCACCATGCTCAGAAAACACAAAGAACAAGCCTCAAAAAAGGAGCCAAACCCACATAGAGAGATCTGTACACATAGCCATAAATGTCCAGAGACCCAGCACAAGGGCGAGCCCTTCAAAAAACCATCCAAAGCATCTTCAAACCCCAAAGAGGTCTGAAAGCTAAAATCTCAAGAAGAGGGCTTCAGATGCAACCCCCTCATCCTCCAAGAAACACAACGACCCTAGGCAAAGACCTCCCACACCTCAGAAGCAAGAGTCAAAATAGATAACACACCCACAAGCCACAAAGCAACCCATGAAGCAAGCACATCCACCTCCATCTTGACCTCAACAACACCACCAACACCCATAGGACTCCAACTTCGACCTCTAGGAAGCAACCCACCCAACCTCGCAGTCGAACACTCTATGATAGTAGAAGCTTAAATCGCAAGGAGCAACTGTCGCTCGCAAACCACAGAGGAAGAAGACCTGCCATGTAAAAGGGAAGGAGGACCTCTGCTCTCTCCATCATTTGTTTCGCCATTATCCTCTACCTTCGTAGCAACCTTAGTAAAACCTCTCGATTTTGAAATCACAACTCTCCCACTCCTGCTCATCGCTCCTCTATATATTATATATTATATATTATTATATTATATATAATACTATATAAAGTATATATATTAAATATTATATATTATATTAATATTATTTAATACATAGTGTGTATTATATATTTATTGATGTGTGGCCAATTCACTTGAGAGAGAGGGAGAGAGAGAAATACTTGAGAGGGAGTGAGAGACCTAGGAGGGAGGTAGAGAGTGAGACTTGAGAGGGAGAGACTAGGAGAGAGAGAGAGAGACTTGAGAGGGAGAGACGTGAGAGGGAGGGAGAGAGAGAGAATTGAGAGGGAGATAGGGAGGGAGGGAGGGAGGGAGAGATAGAGACAAAGACAGAGACAAAGATAGAGACAAAGACATACCTGAGAGGGAGGTAAAGAGCGAGACTTGAGAGGGAGAGGGAGACTTGAGAGAGAGAGAGAAAGACAAAGATAGAGAGATAGAGTTGAGAAGGAGAGAGCGAGAGAGAAATACTTGAGAGGGAGAGAGAGAGGGAGAGAGAAAGAGAGCTGGCAGAGAGAGAGAGTTGAGAGGGAGATAGGGAGGGAGAGAGGGAGAGAGGGAAAGAGAGAGGGAGGGAGAAGGAGAGACTTGAGAGGGAGAGAGAGAGAGGGAGGGAGAGAGAATCTTAAGAGAGAGATGCTTGAGAGGGAGGGAGAGAGAGAGCCTTGAGAGGGAGAGAGGAAGAGAGAGAGAGACTTGAGAGGGAGAGAGAGAGAGGGGGGAGAGAGGGAGAGAGGGAGAGTGGGAGGGAGAAAGGGAGAGAGAGAGAGAGACTTGAGAGGGAGAGAGTGATAGAGAAATACTTGAGAGGGAGAGGGAGAGAGGGAGAGTCTTGAGAGGGAGATGGAGAGAGGGAGAGAGATACTTGAGAGGGAGAGACGAAGGGAAAGAGGAAGAGAGAGAAAGATGGATAGCAAAATGCTTAATTACTATGTTCAAAAGTTCAATACAAAATACAAGATGGATATCAGTAGTAGTGCCAGAGCTAGAGAGGGAGAGAGTATAAGATATATAATATAGTGTATATATAATATAATATTTATATACTATATAGTATAAAATATATATACTATATAATATATAATATATAGTATATATATTAGGAATAATCTCATCACTCCTTCGAATGAGCGCATCGCACGTTTTAATTCCACCTAAGAAAATTACGTACATTGATAGAAGTTGGGATCCAAATTTATTCATACCATTTTTGGGTAGTAATAATTATTTTTCTATGCTAGTTCATACATCTCCCATTAGCCTTGAAAGCCAAGAATAGTTGTACATGCATTACTAATGGACTGTTATCAAGATGAGGCCAAAAAGGCCAAGTAAATTACAAAGAAAAAAATTGAAGCCTAGGATTTGAAAGGTGCCACGAAGATGGAATTGAAAGCTCAAAATAAATACCCTCTTCTTGAAGGCCTCACTCAATTCATAGAAGTTTTGAATGTCTACCTGGCTACTGCTCCTAGCCAAAAACTAGATCCTTTCATCCATTTAAGGTGCAGATAACTTGGCTTGACCCAATGCTCAATAACAAGCCCGCTCTTATTAAATGGCACAAAGCTAGGTTTTATAAGGGGTGTAGAGATTTCAAGTTTCTAAATGCTATTAAATATATATAGTATATATATTAAATAATATTATATGGGTAAAAGCACAAAGTTGTGTTGCACTTTCGACCAACTTGTCAGGACAAATTAATTAAGTATTTCTAACTAAAAATCAATTTTGGCCAAACATATGATCTACTAAGATTCATTCTAGCTAAATTAGATACTTCCACAACTTTCTCAACTAAAATTGTTGGCTAAAAATATATGGAGCACGACTGAGAGTCCAATTTACCAAAAAAATAAAATTATTTGAAAAACTTAAGTTTCAATAACTCCTAATTACATAAATAACATTTTTTTTAAATATAAAAATACCCTTTTGTAGATCCATAAGTGTAGTTTTGAAAAATATATTTATTTTAATAGTTTAATTATTAATTATATTTTATTTTTTATTTTTACTAAAAGTAGGTTATCAGTACAAAAATATTAGGTTGATTTCCCTGCCAAGGAAAAATACTAAAACTTATTAAAAAAATTATAACAAATATGATGCACTAGATACAAGAATTTATTTTAAGATGGTATATTTTTTTCCATTTTAGATAAATATTTAATATGAAAGTTGTTGTCTGATGGAAACAACTATTTTTTGATTTATGCACATTTTACATATATATAAAAATATATAGTTATCAAAATTGGAAAAAAATATATCCATGCACTAAAGTTTCAAGTTATAAATACACACAAAAAATTTGAAAGAAAAAAAAATTACTATAAAAAGTTTGATGTCTCATGCAACTTCATTTTTCAATATTTAATCAACAACTAAATTATAGTGTTAATTTATTAAAAACTAGTTTAAAATAATTTTTATTTAAACAAAAAAAAAACACAAACATAAAATATACTAAAAAATACATATTTTACTAGTTTACATCATTTCAAAATTCAAAACATATATGCCACTTTTTAGTGATTCAAGATTAAAAGTTGGATCGATGTTGGTCGTTTCCTTTATAAAGTGTGACACAACTTTGTGCTTTTACTCATATATAATATATTATATAATCTATAATCTATAATCTATAATTTATTATGATATATTAATATATAATACATTTATTATATATTCACAATACATAATATTGGTTTTATGTGTTATTTCGTTTATGAAAATCGAAGGATAACAAATATTCGTTATTTAGTGTATAGGTTTTGAAGCTTCCCCTATGCATTCTTAGTGTTCAATCAGTACAATTCTAAACATAATGGATATCCATTACCAATTGATATCCATTTTTTATTGCATAGGTATGCATACATATTAATATATAGTATAAATTAATATATAATAACATTAATTTAATATATTAATATATGTTAAAAGGGGGAGAGAGAGAGAGGGGGAAGGGAGAGTGGGAGAGAGAGGGAGGGAGAGTGGGAGAGAGAGGGGGAGAGCAAGAGGAGAGAGAGGAGAGGGAGAGGGAGAGAGGGAGGGAGGGTGAGAGAGAGAGACCCAAGAAGAGAGGCGAATGGGAGATAGAGAAAAGACTTGAGAGGAGAGAGAGAGAGAGAGAGAGAGAGAGGGAGAAGGAGAGTGGGAGAGAGAGGGAGAGAGAAATACTTGAGAGAGAGGGAGTGAGGTGGAGAGAGAGGGAGGTGGGACGGAGAGAAGGAGGGAGAGGAATATTGGGAGAGAGAGAGGGAGAGAGAGGAAGATTGGGAAAGAGAGAGGGATAGAGGGAGAGTGGAAGAGAGAAATAATTGAGACGAAGAGAGAGATGGAGAGATAGAGGGAGAGTGGGAGAGAGAGAGAGAGAAAAAATTGAGATGGAGAGAGAGAGAGAGAGGGAGAGTGGGAGAGAGGGAGAGGGGGAAAGAGAGAGAGAGAGAGAGAGAGAGAGAGAGAGGGGGGAAAGAGAGAGAGAGAGAGAGAGAGAGAGAGAGAGAGAGAGAGAGAGACCTAAAAGGGAGAAAGGGAGAGAGAGATACCTAAAAGGGAGAAAGGGAGAGAGGGAAATAACTAAGAGGGAGAGAGAGTGGTAGAGAGAGAGAGTGGGAGAGAGAGAGAGGGACAGAGAGAAAGACCTAAGAGGGAGAGATGGAGAGAAAGAGAGAGAGACCTGAAAGGGAGAAAGGGAGAGAGGGAGATAGGTAGAGTGGGAGAGAGAGAGAGGGAGAGAGGGAGAGAGGGAGGGAGAGAGGGCGAGAGAGAGAGTGGGAGAGAGAGAAATACATGAGAGGGAGGGAGAGTGGGAAAGGGAGAGAGGTACATAGGGACAGAGGGAGACTAGGAGAGAGAGGGAGAGAGAGAAAGACATGAGAGGGAGGGATAGTGGGAAAGGGAGAGAGGGAGAGAGGGAGAGAGGGAGAGAGAGTGGAATAATATATATTAATGTAATATTAATATGTAATACATATTAATATAATATTAATATGAAATATATTATAGTGTCAAAAAAGGGGTCCTTTGGCTTTTTTCGCACTTGTTTGGGTCCTCCTTGCGGATTTTGACTTAATTCTTCTTTGATTTAGTGTTGTAATGTGGATATTACATTTACATTAGGTCTTGGGCCCTTGTTAACTAATGTATTTTAATGGTTCCTGTGATCCTAATAAAATGGTACTCCTAATGTGAGATGCTAGAAAAAAAACTATTGATGCAATGAGAAGAAGTAACAAGATAAAAGGGCACCTCAATAAGATTAGCCTAAGAAAATGGTGAAACAAAGGAGTAAGATAAAAACAAATGATGATTTAAGTGTGTTATACCTTTCCTTTTGCTGCTCCTTCCTTGGTTGGCCCTTTGATTCTTCAAGAATTGTGTGCTCCTTGGATAGCAATGAGGTTGAATGGATGCAAGATGAATTGATGCAATATGGATTGATGATATAAGTGCTAAAATGGATGAGAGCTTGAATGGTAATTTGGCAAGAGTTTTGTTGCAAAAGACTTGATCCTCTAAAATGAGGGAATTGAAGAGGTATTTATAGGCTAATTTGAATTCTCTGAAGAGTTCAACGGTTGGGATTGATCCAAAAAAGATCAAGATGAAGGGCTATTGTGAGTTGAGGACTCACAAGGCCTCACATCTTGACATGTGGAATGTGAGATGTCTTAGGGTGGAGTGATGTGGAAATGAGGTGGAAGGGAAGTACATGAGGTGGATCTTGGGGGATGAGAAGATTCCTTGGAGGAATAAAAGTGAATTAAAAATTCACAATGATTGGAAGAATCTAGTGGATAAGAGAGGGTCTCCAAAAAGCTGGAGATTTTGTCACGTGTGGGTGATGTGACAAGTCCAAGGTTCTAGAAGCCTTGGGCACATGTAAAATGACATGTCACATTTGCATGGGGGACAAGGAAGACCTTGGAAAGACAAAAGTGAATTAAAAATTCACATGAGGAAGAGAGGAACCTTGGTTAAATAAATGTGAATTAAAAATTCACATGGGGAAGGGAGTCCAGGCTAAAAAGGGTAAGTGGGAAGGTTGACCAGAAAAGGTAAGCCAAATATGGCTAATGATTCTGATTAAGGTTGTGCAAACACAAGATTAGGATAATTAATGAGAGATTAGGGACAAGTGAGAGATTATGGAGGATGTGACACTTAATCTTGATTAAGTGGTGCACATCCTAATCACAGATTAATCAATTTAATCTGGATTAGAAGAGGGTTATGGAGATTGTGACAAGGAGAGAGAAAAAGAGGAATTAAAATTAGTTTTATTCCAAATAGGTTAAATGACTAAATTAAACAAATTGTCTTATTTATTTAATTTAGAGAGGAAAAGGGATAAGGTAAAGTATTTAATTTATTTAATTTCATACTTTAGGAACCTTAGGCAGAAAATGGAATAATGATTAAATAAATTATTTAATCACTATTAATGAAATAGATGAATAGAGTAGATGATTTTGATCATATGGAAGTGATCAAATTTGGATGTCTACATTTTGCCCCTCTTCCAAGTATCGTTAGAATAACCGTGCTTCGAAGAAAAGAAAGTGCAGATGACTCTATAGAGGAAGTAATCAAAAAATGATGCCCCAGCGTGGAGAGGAGGATCTGAGACGATTTTTTTTAATGGATGAAGATGCCCCAATGTTGGAGGGGAATTATTATGACAGGGAAAATGGATTAATGTGAAGGGTATTCCCCCTTGAGAGGACGACGAGGGAAAGGAGAGGGGTCCTAGGCGAGCTCTCGATAGGAAGAAACAAATGGGATGGTTGAAAAGAGGGCAAAAAATTAGACAAGTTTGCCTTTTGAACGAAGTCAATCGGACAAACGAGGTGCAAAGTTTGACAAGATGAAAGCTATGATGAGAGATGAGATGATCAACGGGGATATGATGATGTAAAGTGATGGATAAGAAATGATGATAAGCAATGGGAGACAAAGGTGAGCAAAAATGGATTTGAGGACACATATGATGTTGCCCCAGTCAAGATACAAGCCAAGTTGGGCAGATTGTTGATGGAGTGTTGTTTGATAAGGACATGATATATCCCAAAATGACATAAGGATGGGGAATGACACATCCTGATGAGGATGAGGATGAGTGTTGTTGACGAGAGAATGATACATCCCAAAACAACACAAGGATAGGGAAGCATACATCTGGATGAGGATGAGGATGAATGTTGTTTGATGAGGGAATGATACATCCCAAAACAACACAAGGATAGGGAAGGATACATCCTGATGAGAGTGTTGTTGATGAGGGAAGGATACATCCCAAAACAACACAAGGATAGGGAAGGATACAACCCATAGATGATAAGGATGATGATGAGGATGATTGGAACAAGGCTGGTAGCAAGGCTAAGACCAAGAGTGTGATTGGATTATGTGAATGGATGAGGATGGGGGAGATATGCAAGATGATGGAATGGAAAATGAAATGCAATCCTAATGCAATTTTCCATCCTTAGAGCACTGATTTTTGATATAGCATAAGACACCAGGTGTCAAAGTATGTAAACCAAGATGAATTAGTGTCCAATGCATAAAACAAACACAACAACCAAGAAGGCTATCCCAACACCCCAAGGTCACGAGGACTTTGGCTGGGCCAGGTATTGGAATAACCACAAGCACAAAAGGATGCCCCAGCGTAACACAAGACCTCAGGGATCTTGGTGGGTACTACGCGGGACAACCAAGAAGACAAAAACAAAGAAATGAGCAAAATATGCCCCTATGTTGACTAATCAAAGCACACCATGATATGATGGATCAAGGCGACCATGACAAGTGATGATAGGGAGCTCAAATGATAAACAAAATTCAAAAGCATCAAAATATCACAATAAATTTCAAACGTCCTTTGCCATAGGATGAAGATGATGGATGGAGTTGATGTGGTCTATTAGGAAGGATACATCCTGTTGAGACCAATGATGGATAGTAAACTAAAAGATTGATATGACGTAGGATACCAAAAACTAATTGGATCTTGTGATACAGATGACCGTTGTTTTATAAGCACTAGCTCGGATGGGGACATACTTGATGATACAACAAGATGACATGACACAAGACTCAACCTAAAGACCTAGGGGCTCAAGGGTTGATGAAAGATCAACCTTGCCTACGTGAAAGCACAGGGCCCTCGTAGTTTAGGAAAAGACCATGGATAAAAGTGGAAAGAGGACAATGAAGACCTCGATGGATGATAAAGACCAAATATAAAAAATGCCCAGGGGGCGGACTAGATGATTGACCTTGCCTATGTGAAAGTGCAGAGGCAACGTAGGTCGACACAAGGCCAAAGACAGATGATGGAAGAGGACAAGACAGACAAAAGGTAGAACCCCAGGGGCGAATCAAATGTTCGACCTTGCCTACGTGAAAGCGCAGGGGCAACATAGTTCGACAAGAGACCGGTGACAAACAATGGATGATGAGATGACCAGGATAGATGGAAAAAAGGATGGAGCCAATATGATGAGACAAGATAGACTTGCAGGATTGGATAGGACGATGGTTGATATGTGTAAGATATGTAGGATGTGAAGCTTAGGGATGGGATAGGTAATCGGATCAAAAGGTGAGATGATGGATAGACGAGTGATGAAGATGTGAGAAAGATGTGGTAAATAGATAGGAGAGATGAATTATGATGTGAATGGCATTGGGTTGCATGCAAGTAGCCTAGAGCTAGATACCAATGACAAGGAATAATAGAGGGAAATGGATGGATGGATAAGAAGATGCTTGGGATAGGTAGATAGGTGAGATGAAGATTGAGAGGATATTGTAAAGATGTGAGGAATAGATAGGAATGAGGATAGTGAGATAGCATGGCACTGGATTTCATGGGGGTAGCCGATAGCTAGAAACCAATGACAAGGGATGATGAGATAGAGGGAAATGGATGGATGGATAAAAAGATGCCAGGATAGGTGGATAGATGAGATGAAGATGGAGAGGATATTGTAAAGATGTGAGGAATAGATAGGAATGAGGATAGTGAGATAGAATGGCATTGGATTTCATGGGGTAGCCGATAGCTAGATACCAATGACAAGGGATGATGAGATAGAGGGAAATGGATGGATGGATAAAGATGAGGAGATAGAAAGATGCAAGGATAGGTGGATAGAGAGATACAAAGTTTGAGGGATGGAATGGATTATTGGATGGATAAATGGATGGGAGGATAAGGATTAAAATATGGAAAAGGACTAGTGGATGAGAGTATAGGAAGATAACGATTGGGAGATGGCAGAGATTATTGGATGGATAAATGGATGGGGAGGTAAGGATGGGGAAGATGGGGAGATGGAGAGGATTACTTGGAGTAATGGATGGATGATGTCTCAAGGACTCAATCATAAATAAGGAGATGCCCCCACTCTAGATGTGTCATGCATGACGAGGAAAGAGGGATAGCAGGATGGGTGGATAAGGGAGTGAGATGGGTAATGGAAGATAGATAGATGTGGATAGGATGCATGGACAAGGGAAGATAGAGATAGGTGTAGAAGGAATATGATAGTGAATGGATGAGGGGAATATATGCCAAGAGATTTCCAAAGCATGGATATGTTTTGCCCCTATCTTTATCAAGATCACAAGGAAGATGGAAGGATTGGGATAAATGGGATAGAGGGATAGGATGTGGAAGATAGGTAGATGTAGGAGATGGAGGAAAGGAATGCATAAGTGGATGCTGCCCCCAATCGTAGAAGGAGATTAGATGGGGGATGTACACATGATGCATGTTTGCCAGGTTTTCATCATGGTACTAATCCGAGGCACTTGTTTGCCAAGTTTTCACCATTGGATGAATGATTTTCTCCTTACTTCCTTTTTTTTTCTTTTATTTTTTATTTTTTATTATTTTTTTTGCTGATTTTCTTGATTTTTTTATTTTTTTGCTGATTTTTTGGACTAGGATGTGGATGAAGATGGATAAAGATAGGGATATGGATATGTGGATTTTAGAGGACAGTTGATAAGGATAGGGATGAAGGACTCACGCATCAAGTTCCATATGAGGTAATAAGAGCCCATGTGTAAAGTGACCATCGAATGTTGGTACAACCTTATTAGAATGGATGGATTAATGGGATTTGATGGGGGAGATAGAGGGGATAGTGGATGGGATGTTGGAAAGTGTATGGATGGAATGATGGAGTGGATGTGTGATGGGGGAAGGTTTTCAGGACCAACATTGGCACATGTGATGGTGGATGGGAAAACATAGGTGGATGAATGGGTGGAGAGTGTGGCGATAATGGAGGCATTGGGATAGTGAACTTTTGGGATGTAGGGACCCAAAACAGATTTAGGAGATGGAGGATGTAAATTATTTTGTGGGGGAATAGCAACTTTGGATGTCATTATGAAATTATCAATTGAAGGTATGGTACCATTTTTCTTTGGGATCTACATGGTTTTGAGTGTTGCTTTGGTGGGCCTTTGTGGCCTTTGGGATTGATTAGGATTTTGGATTCGATTTTTCTGTTCTTCAACATGTCTGTGGAAGCGAACATGAGGAGCTTTAGATTCATGTGGATGTTTGGATTTATGTATTGTTGCTTTGGCATCCAAAGTTCTTTTAGTAGCAAGGGGATAGATACAAGGAGATGGATGATGGGGAGTGATGGCGGTAGGGTTATAGGGATTACGTGTAGATGGAGAATGTGTAGGTATGTGCCTTTGTTGATCCTAATTAGGAGTTATGAAGGTAGGAGTTTTATGTTGTGTACGAGGGAGAGGAGGTGGATGAATGAAAGGATGAATAGGATAAGATGGAGGAGGTGATTTTGGGATATAAGGACCCAAAATAGACTGTGTATATGGAGGATGTGTGGGTTTTGATGGAGGGATATAAGAAACCATAGTAGATGAAGGATGAGCAATGATGGATGGAGGGACATAAGGACCCAAAATGGATTGAGAGGATGAGGGAGGAAGATGGATGGTTGTTTTTAGGTAGTATGATGGAGGAGGGGGGATGGCGGCATATGTCTTGGTAGAATGATGGGAAGTACCTCTTGTGCCTTTAGAAGAGGATCATTTAGGATGTACGAAGGTTGTACCAACATCTTTAGAGTGCAAGTTTTGGGAGACATATCCAAGACCATGTGTGCCTGGATGGTCTTGGACTTGAATGGGTTCTAAAATACCTTGCTCATGAAGGCCTAAACCTTTTCCTTGATAGTTCATGTTCTCGAGCATATGATCTATGGTAGGATGCTTATTCTTTTGGAAACATGATACGAGTGTGTTAGCAGGTGGAGGAGGAAAGGTGGTGCATAGATGTTGTTTTGCTTCTACAAGAAGACCACCATGGATGCATGTAATGTTACCAAGGTGATACAAAAGTGGCATTGGGATGGTAAGACTAGATGGCAATGAAGGATCATGCGATGGAGATGAGGGGATAGCAACATCAAGAGGAATGAGTGATAAGGGATCATGAGAGGAATTGGGGAGTACAATGGGATCTAGATTTATGGCAGTGGATGATAAGGGCTCATGAGATGGAGTCATTGAATCTTGAATGCAAAGGGGATCATGGGATGGAGTGGAGGAGATAGTGTGATCTTGAGATGGGGTGGATGGGAGGATAGAATCATGACTTGGTTGAGGATATGGATCATGAGATGAAATGGACAGAAGAGTATGTTCTTGAGATGGAGTGATCTTGATTTGGAGGAGGGGATATGCTTATATGCTTTGGATCAAGCGCTTGGCATGACTCATCTTGTGTGGGATGTATGATGATGGAAGAGTGTTGGAGGGACGCCTCAATTGGGAGAGACAGGAGGATGGAGGATTCATGAAGGTTATGGGATTGAAGTTTGTAAATATTAGGACTGGGAGGAGGGGATTGGATGTCTTCAATGGATTGGGTGGATCTAGTAGTAGAAGATGGGGATTGAATGGATTCGATGGGTTTGACTGGCTCAATTGTTTTGACGGTGTTAGGAATGGTGATGGGAGGGATAGGTGTAGGATGGAGGAGGGCCTCATCACTAGTGATAGTACTTGATAGAGTGGGAGGGCATGGTGGCTCTTCTTGCATGAGTCCTTGGGCGACATTTGGAAGAGATGTAGGATTAGGTAGAGTGATGGGAATGGATGGCGGATCAAGGATGGATGGAGGATTAGGATTAGGGATTTATGGATTAGGATTAGACATGGGGATGTGATTGGATGGAGTACTAGGAGGAGATGGAGGATTAGGATTAGATGTGTGGATGGGATTGGATGGAGGACTAAGAGGAGATGGAGGATTAGGATTAGGGATTTGTGGATTAGGATATGATGTGGGGATGGGATTGGATGGAGGAATAGGAGGAGATGGAGGATTATGATTAGAGGAGTGGATGGGATTGGATGTAGGACTAGGAGGAGATGGAGGATTAGGATTAGATGTGGGTATGGGATTGGATGTAGGATTAGGATTAAGAATTGGAGGATTATATGAGTGGATGTGTGGATGAGGATTAGATGTAGGACTAAGAGGAGATGGAGGATTATGATTAGGTGAGTGGATGGGACTAGATGGGGAACTAGGACTGGTTGGAGAGGGAGGATTATGATTAGTTGAGTGGATAGGACTAGATGGGGAACTAGAAGGAGATGGAGGATTAGGATTAGATGTGGGTATGGGATTGGATGTAGGACTAGAAGGATATGAAGGATTATGATTAGAGGAGTGGATGGGATTGGATGTAGGACTAGGAGGAGATAGAGGATTAGGATTAGAAATTGGAGGATTAGAATTAGATGAAGGGATGGGAATGGATGGAGGACTAGGAGGAGATGGAGGATTAGGGTTAGATGAAGGGATGGGAATGGATGAAGGATTAGGGATTGATGGATTAGGATTGGATAGAGGAATAGGAGGAGATGGAAGATTAGGATTAGGAATTGGAGTATTATATGAGTGGATGTGTGAATGAGGATTAGATGTAGAACCAAGAGGAGATGGAGGATTATGATTAGGTGAGTGGATGGGACTAGATGGGGAACTAGGAGTGGTTGGAGGAGACAAAGGATTATGATTAGATGAAGGATTAAGATATAGTGTGGTGAAAGGGGGAGTGATGTAGAAAGATGTGGATGCTGGATTAGATTGGGAAGATTAGGATGGTGGATGATAGTAGGAACATGTAGATGAAGGATTAGAATGGGGAGATGTGGAATTAATGTAAGGATATGGGGATGGGGGATTGTGATAGGAAGGTGTGGATGTTGGATTAGAACAAGAAGATTGAGGTGGTGAACCACCATAGGAAGAAATGTATGGTGGGTTGGCGTAGGAGGATAAGGATGAGGGGATTGAGATGGTGGATTAGGATAGGAGGAATATTGGGATGGGGGATTGTGATAGGAATGTGTGAGTGTTGGATTAGGATGAGAAGATTGGGATGTGGGATTAAGGTAGAGGTATTGGGATTGTTGATGATGATGAGGATAAGAGGGAGTGGATGTTGGATAGGATAGAGGTTGAAAGGGAGGACATGATGAATATGTCGATGGTGAGGATGTTGGATATCCCTTGTCAAGGGTAGCATAAGAACCGTTATTAGATGTGGATGAAGGCATGGTGGGATAGTTTGAAGAAGTAGTGGGATTTTGGGAGGCGATTGGAGAGAGCTTACTAGCAATGATAGCGTCAAGAGGATCTATATAACAATCTTCATGATTAACAAGATTTTCGTTATCGTCATCAACGGAGTTAGGATTCCCCTTGACTACTATTATTGGTCATGTGAGAGGGGGATAAAGATTCATGATGGATATAGATTAGAAGGAAAGAATAGATGATGGATAGAAAACTAGGATGTATTGGAAGCTCATATGGGGATTGGATGAAAGCTCAGATTAGGATTATGGGATTAATGCTCAGATTAGAACTGGATTGGGGCTTAGATTGGGATTGTATTGAAGGATATGATAGGATTGATTTGAAACCAAGATCATGGGTTTTAACTGGAGGACGTAAGGTGTTGACAATTAGATTTTTGCCAAATTTGGCAGTTTTCAAAAATTGTCAAATTTTGCCATTTTAGGAAACTTCATAGAAATACGTTTGAGAGTCCAATTTTTTTCCAACAAATACCCAATACTAAGATTGGATGACTTGCCAACTAATATCACAAATCTGAGACAATGATTCGAAGTTATTAACGAAAGTGTTTTTTCAAAAAGTGAAAAAAAAACACTAAATTGTGATTTTGAGGGTCAAGATGAAACATTGGGGGTTCGAAAATGTGCTAAAAAGGGGTCCAACCTATCTTAGATAGATTGAGAATCCACATGCTAGCTCATAACGCAATCACCCGTAAAATTTCAGCCAAAACCCACATCCAAGTCAAAAGTTATGGCCTCCAGAAGTTTTTGCATAAAAGTCAAAACCTTCAAAATTGATAATTGGAATGTATCAATTTGATGATTTGGATGAGGATTGGTTTGATTGGATCAATTGAGTGTTCAGGATGATCAAATTGTCAAAAAAAGACTTGGGGTGGTTAAACGAAGGTTTGGAATGGTCAAATGGATGAAACCATCTGTTCAACAGGGCGTATCCGCACTTTTGCAGAAAAACTGCTGAAACAGGAGGGCAAGTTTGCCCCTCTATAGAAAATGTTGAAACAGGGGGGTAAATTCGCCCCTCTACAGTAAATGCTGAAACAATGGGGCAAGTTCGCCCCTTTGTAGAAAATGCTGAAATAGGGGGGCAAGTTCGCCCCTCTATAAAAAATGTTGAAACAGGGGGGCAAGTTCGCCCCTCTGTAGAAAATGCTGAAACAAGAGGGGAAATTCGCCCCTCTATAGTGAAAAAGGCTGAAACAGTGGGGCAAGTTCACCCCTCTGCAGTGAAAAAGGCTAAAATAGTGGGGCAAGTTCACCCCTCTGCGGTGAAAAAGGCTGAAACAGTGGGGCAAGTTCGCCCCTCTGCGGTGGAAAATGCAACTTGGTTTGGATGAAGGATTTTGGCAAGGACTAAAAATGATTCAATGACAGTTTGACTTATCAAAATTTACTGGTTCTTCACAAAAAGACACTTTGAACAAGCACAATCCTATGATTAGTATTAAGGGGTATGGCCAGCAAAGGTCTTACTCTAGGATGAAAAATTTTTCTAAGGAGTTCTCGATATATGCTCGGTATGTGAGGCACAAACCGTGAACACCAGTTTGTCACAAGCGTGAGTCGGGAACCCTAGTGAGATACTGAAAGGCTCAAACCAACTCTTCACGTCTATTTAGGTATCACCATAGCTTCAACGCTTCACTAATTACGATGCAACTGGATTGAGGTACAACTTTGGCTCTCCCCCCTTTATATACCCCATCGGTATGCGTGGGTGGGATCATCCCTTGGGGTGATGAAATCCCCAAGCAAGTCCCTCTAAGAAGAAAACACTAACCATTTCCAACTACCCCCTTCGGATCCGCACAAAAGTGCAAAGGGAGGAGATGAGAATTAATTAATGTCCCCTTAGGGTGATACAAATAAAACAAACATAGCAAGCAGCCAATTTACTTTCCCCTAATTATACTAAGTAAATAGATAAAGCAGCAAGGAAATATTTCCAAAGAATAAAACAAAGGCCCTGCAAGCAAATGTTAGTTGTTTATCTTTTGCCCTTTTGTGATTTGCAGCAAAATACTCAAGATATCAGTAAGGAATCTGACTTCACTCACCAACAATCAGGATTAGTGGATTAGAGCACAAAACAACAAAAGAAAGAGACAAAAATGAAGCTAAAATGCCACTTTTTTACCTTCTCGAATGTGATGTTAAGGGAAAATCCGCCCCTCTATAGTGAAAAACATTGAACTGGGAGGGCATGTCTGCACTTCTGCAAAAAATAGTCAAAAACATTGAACAACAAGGGCAAGTTCGCTCCTCTGCAGCATCCGGGAGGGCAAGCTAGCCCTTTTGTAGCGTCCGGGAGGGCAAGTTCGCCCTTCTGCAACATTTGGGAGGGCAAATTCGCCCTTTTGCAGCGTCTGGGAGGGCAAGTTCGCCCCTTTGCAGCATTTGGGAGGGCAAGTTTGCCCCTCTGTAGCGTCTGGGAGGGCAAGTTCACCCCTTTGCAGCATTTGGGAGGGCAAGTTCGCCCCTCTGCAGCATCTGGGAGGGCAAGTTCGCCTTTCTGTAGCGTTCGGGAGGGCAAGTTCGCCCCTCTACGACCTGAATCTGCAAACAAGCTAACAACAGAAAACGTAAAAGAAAGAGACCCCTTTGTGGGTCCCACCAGGCGTGCGAGAAATGTGATCCTACTAAAATGCTACTCCTAATGTGAGATGCTAGAAATAAACTATTGATGCAATGAGAAGAAGTAACAAGATAAAAGGGCACCTCAATAAGATTAGCCTAAGAAAATGGTGAAACAAAGGAGTAAGATAAAAACAAATGATGATTTAAGTGTGTTATACCTTTCCTTTTGCTGCTCCTTCCTTGGTTGGCCCTTTGATTCTTCAAGAATTGTGTGCTCCTTGGATGGCAATGAGGTTGAATGGATGCAAGATGAATTGATGCAATATGGATTGATGATATAAGTGCTAAAATGGATGAGAGCTTGAATGGTAATTTGGCAAGAGTTTTATTGCAAAAGACTTGATCCTCTAAAATGAGGGAATTGAAGAGGTATTTATAGGCTAATTTGAATTCTCTAGAGATTTCAACAGTTGAGATTGATCCAAAAAAGATCAAGATGAAGGGCTATGGTGAGTTGAGGACTCACAAGGCCTCACATCTTGACATGTGGAATGTGAGATGTCTTAGGGTGGAGTGATGTGGAAATGAGGTGGAAGGGAAGTACATGAGGTGGATCTTGGGGGATGAGAAGATTCCTTGGAGGAATAAAAGTGAATTAAAAATTTACAATGATTGGAAGAATCTAGTGGATAAGAGAGGGTCTCCAAAAAGCTAGAGATTTGTCACATGTGGGTGATGTGACAAGTCCAAGGTTCTAGAAGCCTTGGGCACATGTAAAATGACATGTCACATTTGCATGGGGGATGAGGAAGACCTTGGAAAGACAAAAGTGAATTAAAAAATCACATGGGGAAGAGAGGAACCTTGGTTAAATAAATGTGAATTAAAAATTCACATGGGGAATGGAGTCTAGGTTAAAAAGGGTAAGTGGGAAGGTTGATCAGAAAAGGTAAACCAAATGTGGCTAATAATTCTGATTAAGGTTGTGCAAACACAAGATTAGGATAATTAATGAGAGATTAGGGACAAGTGGGAGATTATGCAGGATGTGACACTTAATCTTGATTAAGTGGTGCACATCCTAATCACAGATTAATTAATTTAATCTGGATTAAAAGAGGGTTATGGAGATTGTGACAAGGAGAGAGAAAAAGAGGAATTAAAATTAGTTTTATTCCAAATAGGTTAAATGATTAAATTAAGAAAATTGTCTTATTTATTTAATTTAGAGAGGAAAAGGGATAAGGTAAAGTATTTAATTTATTTAATTTCATACTTTAGGAACCTTAGGCAGAAAATGGAATAATGATTAAATAAATTATTTAATCACTATTAATGAAATAGATGAATAGAGTAGACGATTTTGATCATATGGAAGTGATCAAATTTGGATGTCTACAATTCTTTGCAAAGGTGTTGTAAAGTGTTGTAACACACTTTCACACTTTTCTATGGTTTTATCAATTAACTAAGCATAATAAACATAATTTCAATCATAATTTACATTAATCTTGACTTATTTGGAGTGTTGCAAATTTTTGTAACACACTTTCATATTTCTCTAGGCTTTTCATTAATAATTAGGATTTTTTATGCTTTAATTGACCCTATTTTGCATCCACAAGACTCATTTGTTGCATCTTTTCGAGGATAATCTCGACACCAATCAATAACCAATCATAATTTATCTATTCCTAGCTTGTGTGGCCCAGATTTAGTGTCTGTGAATCATTCACCACCTTGGGCAAATGAGTCTCACCTAGGTATTTTTGGCCTCGATGCAGGTTTCACACATTTCTAAACACTTTTGATTTTTGGTCCCATACATTATGTGTGATGGGACTCATTTTCCACCTTGGGCGAATGCATCCCATGTGATCAAAATTCAAATTTAAATCAAATTTTTGGTGGTATTTTATTCTCTTAGATCTGAGGTTGGCTTGTAGTGTTGTAATTTCAAGAATTCTTGCATAATTGAGTATAAATATAGGGTTCTTTCTCTTATTTTCACCTAAGACTTTTGTGAGAGCATCCTTATAGAAAATTGAGTTCACAAGGGAATTTTAGTAAGAGAATTCAAGGCTTTCAAGGGAAGATTATCAAGCATTCAAGATAATTCAAGAGCATCAATCATCATGTCAAATACTACATTCTTCATGTTTGTTATTGTGCTAACAATTGTGATGAGGAGTTCATGATCCAAGCAAACATTGCATTCAAGATCTATCAACATCAAGCAAGAGTCAAGAACCACATCCATTGCAGCCATTTCAAGCATAATTGCTACACTTTATTGCTAGGGTTTGATGAGTTGCAACATTGTATTTTGTCCATTCATCATTCTCCCTTTATATTTGCTTTCATTTCAAGGTTTAATTACCAACAAGGGGTTTGACCAAGGAAAACCCCTATTCTCTAGCCCCACAACCATTTTCCCCTCTTCTTGTGTGTGATTTGCAGGTCTAGGTTGTATATTTTTCAAGAACAAAAGTTGGAAATTTTTTTTGAAGTCTCTAAAGTTGTCAAAGTTCTCATTCAACCTTGGAGAAGCTTGGAGAAGAACTACATGTGGTATTTTGCATATTCAGATCCAAAAAGTAGTCAAAAAGAACAGAGCAGACTGCAAGGCACAAAATCCACTTCAGAACTTCCAAAAAAGCAGAAGTGGATTGATTCACCATTATTAGCACATGAGTCCCACTATACAGGTCTAAATGAGAATTTTGTAGATTTGGATACCCTTTTGGCTGAAACCTATTTTTGTACATTTTCCCAAAAATTGGACTAATTCACCCACCTTGGCAAATGAGTCCCAATCAGCATAAACAATAATTTTTTCACTGATTCAGATCTCCATTCTTCCCTCTTCAACCTCCCAGGTGCACACATTTCAATCTCATAGATTCTTATTGCATTTTACTTATCTTTCTAGATCATTTTGTATACTACACTATGTTTTCAAATATTTTCTTGTCCAGATTTACACTTGGTTGTGAACCCCTCATTTGACATCATTCAATCCCCTAGGACATTCCCTTTGTTGTATTTCAATCTCCTTTGCATTCAAATCTCAAGGATTTGTTCTCTCAAGTGAAACAAACAAAAAAATTGATCTCTCTCCTTTTAGGTCCAAAATCCTAGAAGCCAAAAGAGGGATGTCACCATTTTCTTCATTTCATTTTGGTGAACCTACATTTAGATCATCATTATTTTGATTTGGAGTGCATTTACATCCTAGATTTATCTTGTATTAACGTTGCATTAGGTCTTGCATTAGTTAATTAGAATTCTAGGGTTTCAATTTTTGTATTGGTGAAAATCTCATTTAGCTTGAATTATTGCACTTAATTTCATTGAAAATTAGTAAAATTATGCATTTGCATCTCATATTTGCATCAAAAAACATAAAAAAGCATAAAATTCAATTCAATTTTTTTGAAAATTTTCAAAAATACTTGGACTCATTCGCCACCTTGGGCAAATCAATCCCTTTACATATTTTGCACTACATTTTCTATAATTTATAGTTCATTTTGAGTTTTTATTTTTTTCTTCTACATTTCAGTTTTACTTTCCATAATTTCAGTTATAAGCATTTCATTCTTATTAGTTTACGTTGTATTTTCACTCACCCCGCATTTAGTAGCCTTTACATGAGTGTTTGGTGTCATATTGCAAATACCATAGTGAGAAGAATTTTGAGACTCATGTCATCTCACAATAACACAATCATTGTGGATCTTAGGTTATCTATAGCTTCCACTCATATTATTGACACTAGTACACTAGGTATGGAAAACACCCTTAGTAACTCTTTTCCTTCAGGTAGCAAGCAAGTCGAACCAAAGAATGATAACATCCCACAAGAAAACATAATCCAAATTCATGAGGATATAGTGAAATTACAACATCAAATAAGCCTTGAAAATATTTCAACTAGTGTAATTCCTACCATAGAAAACATTCACCATACGCTTGAAAGTGAAAATGGCCTTGACCTTGTGAAGAATATAGTACAAATATTTGGCAAGCATCTTCCCTCAACCACTAGTTTTCCTTTACCCACAAACAATGTTCCAAGCCAAGGAGGAACTCAAATTCCTCCTCCCACAATAATAGCCTCAATCCCTACCTGCACCCCTCCTCAAGTCACAACAATGCAACAAGTTATTAATGTGATTCCTTCCCTGGGTATTCCAACTAGCATCCCTAGTTTCTATGTGGCATCACATGTTATATCTCCTACTACCTTACCACCTATAAGAAATCCATTCACTTTCCCTACAAAAACATACACTCCATCACCACTTTCACTTCCATCTCATAACAAAAGAAATGACCCTCTCATAAATCAATTTTTCCAAACAATGTCATCCCTTCAAAAGAAAGTTTCCACCATCAACCAAAATCAAAATGGCCCACCCACATATTACATCAAAATAAGTTCATTATCCTTGGAGATATTACAAACACCGATGCCATAAGGTGTAGAGGTGCCTAGATTTGAGAAATATGGAGGAAAGGGAGATCCTTCTAACCATATTAATTCCTACACTGCCCTATGTAGTGACTTTGTCCTTGATGATAAACTATTGGCAAAATTCTTTCCTAGGACCTTAAAAGACACTGCCTTGGAGTTGTTGTCTTCTTTAACAAATGACTTGATTAGTTCATTCAATGGAATTTTTGAGGCATTTATAAACAATTTCTGAGTGCATATGACTCCCAAGATGACCTTGGTCGACTTGATGAGATGTAAGAAAAAGGAGGATGAAAAGATAATCGCCTTTATCTCATGATATCAATCACTTTATTCCCAATTCGATGTTGAGATCCCTGACCCACACCTTCAAAAGATGTTCATAGAATTGCAAAGAAAAATCCAAGACAATTTGACCATGATGAAATTCCCATCCTTCATGCACTTGTGCACTGCTCTCCTTGATTATCAAAATTTGGTTTGTAGTCGAGATAAAAATTCCATTTCTAGCCGAATAGAGAGATCTGAGACCACACACCAAAACAATTTGAAACTTTTAGAAAACAAAATAAATGGTTTCTTCAATTCAACCCCCCTCAACAACCAACTCAAAATATTAATAAAAAATTTGTTGTTGTCAAAGCCTTGATACCCTTTAGTTATGGAGATCCAAAGAGATGATTCACTCCCTTACCCAATACCACTTATAATACCATGTCCCAATTTCTAAACCAACAAATGATTACCTTAACTCCCATCAAAACACCTGAACCTAATAAGACTTTACCTCCTAACTTTAAATCAAATTCTTATTTCCACTATCATTGATAAAATGGACATGACATGGAACATTGCAAGCGTCTTAAACATCTTGTGCAAGACCTCATTGATTTCGGTCGTCTATTCATTGTGGACACTAGTGATCAAGGCAATAAGTCTGTTGCCCCTCTAAACCAAAACTTGCAAATTTCTACCAATCCCATGCCAAAACATGATATTTCATTTGTCAAAGCTAGCAAAACTCTAAAGAATGATGTGATGAATATTGATACATATGATGAAAACACTGATTATGTTCTAACTAATGCTATCAATGTCAATCCTATAGATGAAATGATAGGGGTGATAGATGTCATCCCTCATAAGGTCCAAACTAAGAGTCTTCTTTATATTGCTTTCTCCTCTAAGTATATACTTCAAAAAATTCCCAATGGTCCTCTTTACATAGTCGGTTGTATCTACAGCAATCCCACTAATGGGATATTAATAGATCCCACCTGTGGAGAGAATATGATTACCAAGGAATTTGTACTCTTGCATGAGCTATATCAAGATGAATTTTATAAAATGAAATCATGGATCAAGACACACAATGAATTTACATTCCCTACAATTGGATTGATCGCCCTACCAAAACAAATATGACCAAAAACATTAGATTTTGCATTCTCAATCATCTCGTGGTTGGACCAATTTCATGTGAAGCTAGGCGACCCATGGCTTCACTCCATGAAATTTGTCCCTTCAATTGTGCATAAATACTTAAATTTTCTCTTTCACAATGAGATATTCACCATAGTGGTTTTAACCCCTTGTCATCTAAAGGAAACTTTTCCCTAGATGCCATTTGGCCAGAGCCCATGTAAACTATAAATCCAAGAGAAGACTTCTTTTTCTTGTCCTATCAAAATTTCAAGGCAAAGAAGATAACATAATTATCTCTCTGCAACATGTTTACATCCACCTCTGAGCCTACCATCCTTGAAAAAACCATGCTTTAACTTAAACAAGACCAAAACAATCAAGACCAACGTAAAAAAAAAACCTCACCTACCTCTTACAAGCTCCCAAGAAACAATGAAACCAACCTCGCCACACCTCCAAGAATAAAACAAGTTTACAAATTCAAAGAGAAAGTGGTTGAACAACCTCCTATGGTTCCTTCCATTCCTCCCCTAAGGGAGGAAAAGAAACCTATGGTTGATCAACCTGCTTTGATGCAAATTGAAAATAAAACTAAAAGAAACAGAGGTGATAGGGAGCATAGACGTAGACATTGTGCCCTTGCTCGAAAGTTACATGATAAATTAAACAAAGAAAATCAAAATCCAAACTGATTGAAGCAATGCATGATGCCCCTCCTCCCCAACTGAAGCAAGAAAATTCAATACATCCTCCACAACAAGAGTTGAACTCTTCAATGGATATTATCCTTTGACCTCCTATTGTGGTCAACTTAGATGATGATGATGATGATGTCAAAATTGACAAAGAGGTGCATAATGAACTAAATACATTGTTTTCATCTTACATAAGCTTAAATGACAAATCTTCTATAAAGAGTATTTAACTTGGTGCTTCTCCCAGTTCAACACTTTCTCTTATCCCTCTAGCTAGTTTCCCGCTTGTGATATACATAGACTATGATTGGGAGGCAGATGACTTGCTCATAGGTTGACTCACATTTTCCTTACTAGTCTTTTTGCATCATTTATTTTCATTTTATTTTGTGTGATTTCATGTGTGTGATGTGATCCCCCATGACATTTTTTTCTCTCTCTTTGTGGCATTCCTCTATTTGTACTTTCATTCTTCTCTATTTCATGCATCTCTTTTTCTTTTTATCTTTATATTTTTCTTGTGTTTTCCTTTTGGGGATGATGCAAGGCATCGGGACATTCATGTCTCCTTCATGTTGACCCAAAAGTCTTTCCTTTTCTCTTGCCTAAGTTTCATTTCATCTTTATCTCTTTCTTGTGTTTTCCTTTTGGGGATGACGCAACACATCGAGACATTCATGTCTCCTTCATGTTGACCCAAAAGGCTTTCTTTCTATTTTTTTCTTTTCATTTCATCTTTATCTCTTTCTTGTGTTTTCCTTTTGGGGATGAGGTAAGGAATCGATACATTCATGTCTCCTTCATGTTGAACCCAAAAAAAATTCTTTATTTTTGATCTCTTTGTGTCATTCTTCCAGTTCTATGTTTATTTGGGGGATGATGAAAAATCCAAGCTCCTTAAAAAAATTGAAACAAAGAACACATTGATCCTAAATCCATAGATCCCTTATGTGTTTGGTGTTTTCGTTTTGGGGGAAAACCTCTCTTTTCTTTTTCTCTCACATGACACAACCTTACTTAGAAACATATGACTTGGCATAGGACTTTCCAAGTTGGCTCTCAGGTCTTTCTTCTTGTTTTCATTTTTCATTTGCTACTTTAAATTAATTGCTCATAGTATGGTGTTTAAAAATTTATTTAAAGTGGGGGTATGCATTGACATTATTCTTTTGCATTTTTCCTTTTCATGGTTCTTAGTGCAACCTTCTTGCTTCATACGATATGTTTGTTGCTTTGTGGATGACATTGGGTGTGATGTCCTTCATGAGCATGATCTCTCTTAGAATATCACATTTCTCTTGGTGGCTTGATGCAACACACTGCATCCCCTAAGTTGTGAATTTTCTATTATTTGATTGGCCCTCTCTTGGAGACATTAGGCACAATGGTCCCTAAATTAAAGACTTGACATGAACTAAGCAATACTCCTTTGAACATTTCCTATTTTTTTCATTTTTGCATTTGTTTTTATCTGGCCACCTTGCATAATAAAAATTTCATGCCTGTGTAGCCATCTTGTTTGTTCATTAGCTCCAAGCATACAAAGTTTTTCTTCTCATGAAGCTCAAAAAATCATTTTTGTGTGGCACCTTATTAAAGTTATCAAGAGGTATAACTTTGGTATGGTTGAGTGGGAAGCCCAATTTGAGTCATGAATTTCCCCATAACCACTTACATGTGTGTGTGAGTACATACCAACCATGAGTGTATGTTTCTCACCTTTTAGGAATTCTCACCCAACAAACAACCATGAGTTTTGTCGCTTTAGAGTGAGTATGCATTTTTTGGACAAACAAGCTAGATCTAATCCACATCATGATGGAAAAATAGTCGAAGCTTGATCTGAATTTCTCTTTTATTTCATCTCTCTTTTTCATCTTTGGTAGTGTATGATTGGCCTTGTCATTGTTCTTTATATCATTTTCATGTGTGTTCCCTTGTGCTTATGTTGGTTTTCCATGGGATCTTGATCTTGGGGGCTTGATCATCCCTCTTGATCATTTTCATCTCATCTTGCTAGCATTGGTACATTGGAACCCCTCTTGATGCATGTTTATTGAATTTAGTGTGAGTTTGAAGCAATTTCATCCTCTCACTAAAGTGGGGGCTAAATGCAATGTCAAAAAAAGGGTCCTTCAGCTTTTTTTGCACTCGTTTGGGTCCTCCTTGTAGATTTTGGCTTAGTTTTGCCTTGATTTAGTGTTGTAATATGGATAACACATTCAAATTAGGTCTTGGGCCCTTGTGAACTAATGCATTTTAGTGGTACCTTGAAAAGGTGTTGTAAAGTGGTGTAACACACTTTCAAACTTTTCTTGGGTTTTATCAATTAACTAAGCATAATAAACATAATTTCAATCATAATTTACATTAATCTTACCTTATTTGGAGTGTTGTAAAGTGTTCTAACATACTTTCACATTTCTCTAGGCTTGTTATTAATAATTGGGCTTTCTTATGCTTTAATTGACCCTATTTTGAATCCACAAGCCTCATTTGTTGCATCATTTTGAGGATAATTCTAACATCAATAAGTAGCCAATCATAATTCAAGTGTTCCTAGCTTGTGTGGCCCAGATTTAGTGTCTGAGACTCATTCACCACCTTGGGCGAATGAGTCTCACCTAGGTATTTTTGGCCCCGATGCAAGTTTCACACATTTCTAGAACTTTCGATTTTTGGTCCCATACAGTATGGGTGATGGGACTCATTCACCACCTTGGGCGAATGAGTCTCGTGTGACCAAAATTCAAATTTAAATCAAAATTTCAGCCGGATTTTATTCTCCTAGATCTTATGTCGGCTTGTAGTGTTGTAATTTTGGGAATTCTTACATAATTGAGTATAAATACAAGGTTCTTTCTCTCATTTTCACCTAAGACTTTTGTGAGAGAATCCTTATAAAAATTGAGTTCACAAGAGTACTTGAGCAAGAGCATTCAAGGATTTAAAAGGCATATGATCAAGCATTCAAGAGGATCGATCATCATGTCAAAGACTACATTCTTCTTGTTTTTTATTGTGCTAACAATTGTGATGTAGAGTTCATGATCCAAGCAAGCATTTTACTCAATACCTATCAACATCAAGCAAGAGTCGAGAACCAAATCCATTGCAGCCATTTCAATAATATGCAACACTTTATTGCTAGGGTGTGGTGAGTTGCAACATTGTATTTTTTTCATTCATCAATCTCCCTTTACATTTTCTTTCATTTCAAGGTTTAATTACCAACAAGGGGTTTGACCAAGGAAAACCCCTATTCTCTAACCCACAACAATTTTTCCCTCTTCTTGTGTGTGATTTGCAGGTCTAGGTTGTAGATTTTTCAAGGAGAAAAGTTGTCAAGTCTCTAAAGTTGTAAAATTTTCCATTCAACCTTGGAGAAGCTTGGAGAAGACCTACAGGCACACCTGGTATTTTGTAGATTCAGATCCAGAAACCAGTCAAAAAGAACAAAGCAGATTGAGAGGCACATAATCCACTTCAGAACTTCTAAACAAGTAGAAGTCGACTGATTCACCATTATTGGTGAATGAGTTCCAATGTATAGGCCTAAATAGGATTTATGTTAATTTAGATACCCTTTTGGCCGAAACCTGTTTCTATACATTTTCATAGAAACTAGATTGATTCACCCAACTTGGCAAATGAGTCCCATTCAACACAAACAATAGATTTTTTAGTGATTCCGATCTCCATTCTACCTTCTTCAGTCTCCCAGGTGCACACATTTCAGTCTCATAGCTTCTTATTGCATTTTACTTATCTTTCTAGATCATTTTGCATACTAAACTATGTTTTCAAACATCTTCTTTCCCATATTTACACTTGGTGGTGAACCCCTCATTTGAAATCATTCAATCCCCTAGGAAATTCCCTTTGCTAGATTTCAATCTCCTTGCATTAAAATCTCAAGGGTTTGTTCTTGAGTGAAACAAACAAAGAAAATCAACCTCTCTCCTTTTAGGTCCAAAACCCTAGAAGCCAAAGAGGGAGGTCCCCCATTTTCTTCGTTTCATATATATTAATATAATATTAATATAGTATATATTATATAAATATATATAATAAATTAATTTAGTATATTAATATGTAATAAATATATATATCATAAAATATAATATATTCAATATATAATATAAAATATATCATAATATAATATATTAATAATAATTCATAAAACTAAAGCAAATGAATATCTATTTTCTTTGCTAGGTTAAAGAGATAGAAGCATGAGCAACAGTGGGCATATCAGTGCAAGACATAACGAATATATGTTTCTAAATGGATATCTATTCGTAATGGATATATGTTTTGGAACAAATATCTATTTACTAAGTTATATAAAAAAGGGACCATTTTGAGCATTCCAATGGTCCCTACATTCTTTCTATCATGGAAATCTCATGCTTTTTGTCTGTATCAGACAAAATTAAGCTTTTGGGAGATTATTTTACACTTTATTTACAATTCAATCATTTGTGTGTGTTTTTTTGTTTGTGCAATGGGGAGCAGTAGTCACCGTAAGAGAAAAGGAAAAAGGAAACTAACATCATATCAAATTGAAGCATATAGAGAAAAATATAGAGAAATTCATAAGATAAGAAGACAAGGTATGTCAAATATTCAAATTGAAGCTTTTCTGCACCGTTAAATGTTAATTCAAGTGAAGATGAAATAGAATTTGAAAATATTGAGCATTAGTCAATGGGTCCTTGGTCTACTAGTGAATTTGAAAGGTTCTAAATGAGCCCACCAGGGATTGAGTCTTGCTAAGTGCAAAGGCTCCGACATCGAAAAAGGGATGAGGCCGGGATTGTGCCTCGGGCGAATTTGGCGGAATGGATACCCCTCAGTCCTTGGCCCTTAGCCGAAGAGGTTCAACCCAAGAAGGCTTGTGCTCCCTATCGGGTAGCAAGAAAGAATTTGTGGATGACCTCCATCAAAAAATATTGAACATTATATTGAAATTGAAAATGAAAATATTGAATATGAAAATGTTGGTGAAAATTTTATTGAAAATTTTATCGAAAATGAAATTGTTATCGAAAATGAAAATGCTATTGAAAATTAAATTGTTATTAAAAATGTTGAAAATATTGAGAATAGTGAGAATGAAAATGTTAATAACATTGAACTTGAAAATGAAAATGTTGGAATTATTATTGGAAATGTTGATAACTAAGAAAATGTTGAAAATGAACCTTACATAACACCTAATTAAATTACATGAGAACCCCTAAATGGTTGCTTGAAATAGATGAGAACATAATAGATAATCTTCAATGAAAAAGGTCACAACAAACAATTCATTTGTGGGCTACCAATATGTTCAATGAATAGTTTTCCGATAAGACATTAACTGAATAATGTCAATTTTTTTTGCAATTTCTGAAGTCTTACAAAATGAGACGATTATTAAGAAAATTGAAGATTCATGTCACCAAAAAATTAGAAAAAAATAGTATTATTATAATAAATCTTTCTAATGCTCTAACCTCTATTGGAATGACTAGCAAGGAAAAAGATAAAATGGTTGCTCGTAGAGTGATCACAACCTCACTAGTAAGCCATCATTTGAGAAAGACTAGCTTATGAGAAAAACTTGTATTGATTTAAATCTAAATCGTCAAATATTAAATAAAGAACTCTCAAGAAGAGGAAGACTCGATAACCCTCTTCAAAATGATACATAGGCTTTTAGTTGGAGGCTTCCACGTGTTGATAAGAAGCTAACCGATACTGTAAAGATGTAAATTGAACAATTTTGGAACTCTCACTCTAGAGTATCACTGAATGCAAAGGATGTTTTAAAGTTACGAATTGGTAATCGAGATCACACAGCGCATCCTAAACATTTCTTGGAATGTAGCCAAACAATTTTGTCAAGAACATCCAAATTTGCAAATCTCACAAAGGGCTTTTGAGTCTTGCAAGCCATTTTATTGTGTACCTATTAATTTTCATAATACATGTTGTAAATTCCATGTCGTGTTTTCAATGTATTATGAATTATTATGCCATATTCATTCTATTATGCATACTGACGAAATGTTGCAGGAGTGTCATGCAATGCAACTTCCCAAGTCATGGTTGCTTATTTTATAGAAATGATTGTTTAAATGAAACATGTTTGCAATGTGGTGGTTTATCGAAGTTTGTAACATGCTTTCATGAGGGCAACAATCATGATTTTGGTAACAATATTGTTCAGAGAAAAAGGTTTGAGATAGTCAAATTAACATTGAAGATTGGAGGTGAGGGTTCTAGATGCGAGTTGGTTGCAAGAGAGGTAAGCATTGCTGATTTTAAGACAAAATATTTTCTATAAGCATGCAAGGCATAACCACAGGTCACAGTGGTTGGATCGATAATTCAAAATGTGTAAGGACTCTTTCCCGATTGGAACTATTGTATCTGTAGTTGATTTTTCTGAAAAATTATACATTGTAACCACACAATGAAGTACAATCATAATATTATAATTCTATTCAAACTGCTATTTTTGTCCACATAACATATAGACTGCCCCTAATATTATAGAAGAGGACATGAATATAATCAGGGAGTACCATTTTTACATGAGTGATGATATATTTCATTCATCCGAGTTTGTACAATATTGTTTTGAATTTTTTTTTGAGTTTTTGTAGGAAAAAGGTATTGCAATGGGTCATCATCTCATTTGATTAGATAACTGCATAGGGAGATTCAAGAATGCTCACATGTTTTATTGGTTGAGCGGGATGCATATAAAGATGGGTGTACCATATATTTAGATTTTTTTGAAGCTGGGCATGGAAAAGGCGAGCATGATGGAATAGGTGCATGTGTGAAGACAACTTTGGTTAAGGAACAAATGAAGATTAGATGTGGTGCAACATTCAGTGATGCACATTCTATTGTTGATTGGTGTACTCATACATTATCACGAGGAGGGACACTTGATTCACAAGTGTGTAGGTTATTTTGGTTGGTTAAGGAGGGCACATTTGGAGACAAATTGGAATGTCAAACAATTAGATATTCTTCAAAGATGCATTCATTTCGAAGCTTAGATGCAGGTGTATGGACCATATGGACATGAGAATTATCTTGTTTTAGTCAGAATTGTATTTAGTGTGATTGGGATCAATGCGATCAAGTGAGTGGGTAAATACATGGATTCCATAGTACCTAATCCCTTTATCTATAACACAATCCTCTTTAGAATATGAAATGGAAAGTTCACTTGACTACGACCATCTTTTGGATCTTGTACAACCAAGACATGTCTATGCAGTTATAGCACCACAGGGGAATGAAGAGGGATCAAACTATTGGTTGGAATGATGTGTATAGGGACAAAAAAAGCTAACACAACTGATGATAGATGATGATGGGTTCATGTATCCTATAGGTTCAATTGTTGTTTCTTGAACTTGGTTGCATTACCATTTCATCATCATTTAGGTTGTTTAGAATAATATAGATTTTTCATTCTAAGCATATTTTCTAGTTTGCATTACCATTTCATCAACATTTAGGTTATTTAGAATAATATAGATTTGTTATTCTAAGTATCTTTAGTTGTTGATTAAAAAACCTATGATTATACAGGTTTAGTTGTTGTTTCTAGAACTTGGTTATGAACATATATGATTAGAAAGAATGACATACCTTCATTTGGAGACTATGAGAAATAAAAAACCATTCTCATGTATTTTCACCTTATTATAGTAGCAAATGTTAAGCTATTGAGACATCATGCTAGACCAAAAACAAAGGAACTATGGATAATTAGTAGTGTTGATCATGAAGCATTACTTGATACTCTAAATGTAGGAGATGGCTCTTCAAGAACACTTGAGTATTAGATCATTTGTTGAATGGGATAGGTATGATATTGTTCATCACATTTTGATATTTTTTATCTACTAAGGTTCATTATTTAAGTTTTTAGAATAATATAGATTTTTTATTCTAAACATATTTTCTATTGTGATCATATAGATTTTTCATTTGAAGTATATTGTGATGTTTGTGGCATGATGGACCATGGAGTTGCTACAACAATAGCCAAATCTGATCCTTTGGCAAAGGTATGCGATGGATTAATAAATTTGACATTATATTTTCTCTTCTATGGTCTATTATTGAAATTTTTCATGATGCTTGTATGTAGTTTAATTGCTACCTTGATGGTTTCTATAGGTGCTTGCCACTCCAAATCTTCAACATGCTATTGTTGTGGAAGAGTGTGATGATTATTTGTTTATGATTATTTTGTTATATTCTATTCCTCAATTTTCAATTTCTATATATTAATGTATACAATTCTTATTATATTAGTTTCATCTCCAAATGAGTGAAGAGATGAGGACTAGTGGGCACATTCAAAAGATAAAGGAATTAAAAAAAACTCCATCCAACCAACCGCGAAGGCAACATGCGATCTATTTCCTTCCCCTACCGGGAAATCACTATGTATTAGGGTCATTTTTTGTATGCCTACATGGCATTTTGTAAATCCTATATTTGGTAGCAATTCTTGAATGATGATATCATGCATATTGTATATAATTTACATGTATTCAAGTGTATACTTTACAACTTATGTTTATACTTTGTGACTTACAAGTATTCCAATGTATACTTTATGACCTACATATTTTTATGTGTATACTTTGTATTCGTGTGTGTAGTTCAAAATTAAGTGTATTTGAGTAAATGATTCACTTATTCACGTATTCACAAGGAACAAAATGAACCCTAAACCCATTTGTACCTTTATGCTACATCCATCTAGCCCTTTTTCCATCAACTAAAAACTCGACACCACAAGAAAATGCCTTAGAGATATCAAAAACCAAGAGATTTTATTGTAGAGGGGCCCTATGTGATCCCATAGCCTTGAACATATTGTTTCTAAGTGACACGGTTTTTGAGTAATAGCTCATCAAAGATTGTTGTCTTTTAGCACTTTGGACTCTTAAGGGAAATCGATGGTCCAATGTAGCTCAGACTATTTCAGTGTGTTTGGGTATAAAAGAGGACCATGCCTAGCATAAAACCACCAATATAGATGTGTTGGAACATTCGGTTTGGTCGTATGAGTTACAGAATGAAAGTTCCACCAATTTGCAAATTTACACTGCTTGCATTTGATAAAATTTTCCTCAACTAAAAATTTGTCACCACGAGAAAATTCCTTTGAGATAGAAAAAACCAATAGAGGTTATTGTAGAGGGTCCCAACATGATCTTGTAGCCTTAGAAAAAGAGTTTGAAAGAATCATGATTTTTGAGTAATAGCCCATCAAAGATTGTAGCCATTTTGCACTTTGGACTCTTAAGGGATCGAGCTGATTGAGCATAGCTCAAAGTGATTCGACTTGTTTGGGTGAAAAAGAGGATCATGCCTAGCATAAACGTACCCATCTAGATGTGTTGGAATAATTAGTTTGTTCGTACAAGTTGCAAAACAAAAGTTGCACCACTTTGCAACTTTACACTGCTTGCATTTGAGAACTTTTTCCCCGACAAAAATATCATCACCATAGGAAAATGCCTCTAAGATAGTAAAAAAATGAGATAAGTTATTACATAGAGGGTCCTAATGCAATCCTATAGCCTTAGATGGAGATTTTTTCCTAACACAATCCTATATTCTTAGATGGAGAGTTTGTAAGAATCATGATTTCCGAGTAATAGAATGTCAAAGATTGCTACCTTTTTGCACTTTGGAATCTTAAGGGATCGAGCCAGTTGAACGTAGCTCAAAGTGATTAAGTGTGTTTGGGTACAAATTAGGACCATGCCTAGCATAAAAGTATTCATTTGAATATGTTGGAATAGTTCGTTTGGTCATACGAGTTGCAAAATGAAATTTGTACCACTTTGCAACTTTACACTACTTGCATTTGACAACTTTTTCCTCAACTAAAAATCCGTCACCATGGAAAAACGCCTTCGAGATAGAAAAAACTAAGAGAGGTTATTGTAGAGGGTCCCAACATGATCCTGTAGCCTCAAATGAAGAGTTTTTTTTTGCATTTTGGACTCTTAAGGGATATCATCGGTCCAATGTAGCTTGAATTGTTTTGGCATGTTTGGGTTCAAAATAGGATCATGCCTAGCCTTAACATACCCATCCAGATGTGTTGGAACTGATTTTAGAGCAGAATAACCTCCTTTTCATTGAAAATTAAATCTTCTTCTTATCTTTTCATTCCTTTTGTAAGTGGTTAATTTTAGTCTTTAGTTGTTTTTCTTCAATTTCAACGCTTAGGACAACAAGATCCCTTTGTTTGATAGATTTTTCAATGCTTAGGATAACAACTTTGTTTGTTCAAATCCACCTTAAGCATCATCTCTCACTTTCTTTGCTTGCACAAATTCTTACCAACTATAAAACCTTAATTATGTTAGGTTGAATGGAATATATAACAACAATTGTGATATAGCAAGTTTGGTGTGGATCAAGGTTGATTAACATATATGACAATATCATATGAGTGTTATTGTTTTTGTGTGAAATGTGCATTATGAATAGTGTGCATCAAGCCCATATAGTATGCCTACTTTTCTTATTCATGCATTATGGTTAGCAACATTCATTGTTGTGCATTACGATAATACAAATTGCATGTGGAAGGCCAGATAACATGCATGTCATGGAGTTGTATTTGATTTGTTTAATGGTTTTATCACACTCATTTGGTTTATTTAATGGTCGCATCATGGTTGAGAGATGTCTTAATTTTCGATCATGATTATTGTATAGATTTCACTTGAACAATCTAATGAACATGTATCTTGTTCAGTTGTAAGGACTTTGTTTGAAGGTTGAATCAAACCCCTTTGAAAATATAATGATTATTATTCAAGATGATTTTATACCTTTTACATGTTATTAAGATTGAATGAGCATTGAGTGACATTGATTTTTATCAAGATGATTATAGTACTTTCGAATGAACATTGTAACATGACATATATTTTATTAATTTACATATCCATTTGTTTGAAGTTTTTAATCAATCAAAATAATCAATGCCATCAGACTATCATAAGCTACTATTTTCATCTTTTTTTCCTTATCTATGAGATGACAATTCTTTGAGGCATATTTTCAAATCGTTCTTCTCAACAAATATTATATAGCGCTTCTCATACCATTTTTCATTAATTTTAACTTCTTTTGAAATAAAAATCAGTTGCCCACTTCATTACAGGAGTTCAAAAAACAAAATAATGTTAAATGTAAATTTATTCAACAGAGCTTGAAATCATGTGTATTCTCGAATTGAGTGTTTGATAAAAATGTTTTGGTAGACATGTATGAAAAATGTGGTACAATAGAAAAGGAAGTGAATTATTTGAAAAAACTCCTCAAAGAAATGTGGTCTCATGGAATGTAATGTATGTGAACCTTAATATGAATGAACTCTAACATAGATGGATTACCAATTGTAATTCATAAGTTCTATTAAAATGCAATTTCATTAATCTATAATATGTTATTGACCATAACTTTAAAAACCATTCTCAGATAATTATACATTCTATTTTGAAGATTCAAAGTAGAAAGACATGCACCCGAGGAACATATTAGATCAAGTATCAATTCTTATATATCAAAATGTAGAATAATTTTGTTTGTGCATATACAAATTTGGCATAAATGCCTACTCAAAACAAGTTTTACAAATTGTGGCATATATGTCATCTCGAGATCTATCAAACCTTAAATACATATCAATCTATATCAAATCCTAACCCTGTGTTGGACCATCAAAATTGATCCTCCTTGAAGAACTTAGTTTCTCTGAAGCTTCCTGCACAATAAAAATTCAAATCACAAATTAGATTAATTATGTGAATGGCTGACAAGATAGAATAGTAAATAGAAACTTATATACTATCATTTATAAGTTATGAATTTAACATCAAAATCAATATACGTGTACTATATTATATCAAGAATTTTCAATTCTTGTTTACCTCAAGTCTTTCTCTCTTTTCTACAAGATGGTCTACATATGATTGTCCCTTAGGATGATCAGGAGTCCTCGTATAAAGAAATGGTCCCACACTCGACATAGTGTTAAGTTGGGCAGAGGACTATAGCAAGAAAAATAAAAATGATACAAATTAACATATAATTGTTGATAAACAATCATATTTAGCAAACATATATCTACTCCTATATAAACGTAAATATCTGCAACATAAAATAAACCCATACATGCTATGATGCTTCTACACTAGATGGGTTCATGGCAGATGAAGCAACTGAGATGGTTTCCTATATAAAAAATGACAAGAATGTAACACAATTTAAATCCACATGAACATATAATCATAATTTCGAGAATAAAAAAAAAATATACTTGTTGTGTAGCTTCATCCAATGGGTCAGGCTCAGTCAACATGGTTGTAAAAGAACTAGGTTGCTACATAAAAATATAATATTACATTAGACTATCAATCTATGTAGTACATGTATTTAAACATAATAGATTTAAAAAATTAACATCTAAATAATAATTTAAATAATACCATGTATTGAGTCCCTAGGCCAAATGAAATGGTTGATTGTGTAGCCTCCTGCACTTGGGAAATTTGGTCCTCTATCAATAATTGTTAAAGATTCTAGCACATAATAAACATATTAGTACAAGTATCTCTTATAAAATATGAAATAATTTAGATAAAACACACTATGGAATTACTTTAAGTCTTATTGATGCTCCCACATCGTCCTTGGAAGCCTATGTATCTACTAAAAATAGTCCACTCTGTGCTCTATCAACTCCTACATTTGACATATCTTGAACCTCATAGTCGGATGTGTCTATGGGAGCCTCAATGGAATGTCAGAGAGGACCCAGATTTTTTTTATTTCATCTCATGTAGTAATGGGGCACACAATTATGCATCGAAGAGGATGATGTACCAGTCAGAGCTAATGAAGTAGGTGCACCAACATCATGTTGGAATGTATTAGGTGCACCACCATCATGTTGGGATGTATCAGGTGCATCACCATCATGATGGGATGCACTGTCATACGGTTGTGCAACATGATGGATCCGTGTGACCAAATGATCACTCAATGAATGTAAGGCATAAATGCTCTGATTCCTTGCATCTAAAGCAATCTTAGGATAAGGTAGTGGATCCGAGGTAACAATAGGTAGAGCAGAAGGAATTGTGGTGACTTGGTGTGCTCTAGGTCTATCCTGTGGCATCCCTTTACCAACACCCTTAAAATATCACATGTCAAAGTAATTGACATGCCTCCCTAGGACAAACTCAACATATAATTTTTGAAGAAAATATCGAGGGATTTCAAGATTGTTGTTGGGTGGTTTATCAAAAATCATCCACCAACGTTTTCTAGAAATTAGCTAACATGCCTCTATGTGTGCACCATTTAATTGAAAATTTTGGATTTTACACATTTATAGGTTGTCCTATTCTAGGATCGATGAATAACTGGGGTAATTGGGCTTTGTTAATATCTAGTGCCCTCACCTCATCATATGATAACCCATTGGCATAAAATTGCCTTTGTTCCTCTCGCCACTATGCAAATCTATTGTGTTGATTTTCCAAATTTTGAACATTTGAAATGATTGTTTCTAAAGTGTTTTTCATGTCTAATAGCTCAGTCAGTGTCTCATAGATTCGACATACATTTCTCAATTGATCTACATTTCTATGAATAGATTCATGTATTGTTGGCACGTTTTGGTTTGGATACAATGATCACGATGAAGGAGGATTTGGAGGGTTTTCATTTTGAGTAGGGTTAGGGCTTTCATGTTGAGTGGGGTTAGGGTTTTCATGTTTAGAAATTTTGGGATCAACCATTCTTAAGCATGTTAATTGATAAAATTTTCAAAATTAACAATCATTTTAATGTAATAAAAAACCTATCAAATATCTCATTTTTGACTAAAATTCACAAGAAAACAATGCAAAACTAATTTAAATTGAAGAAAAACATTCAAATCCAAAAATACCTTTCAAATGTGATTGATTTGAGCAAAAATATTGACTTGCAAACAGATATCCAAGTCGTGGAATAGAAAAATTGCACAGACTGTGGAAGAAATGAGCTCTTGATTTTTTTGGTTTTGATTTTATAAAACAATAAATGGATATCCATTTCCTTTATGTATTTTTTTTAATATATGGCCGGGTCTAGGACCCCACCACATACATATTGGCAATTTTTTTGAAATGTAAGTAATCATTTATTATTTTATATTATAATATAAAATTATATTATATAATATATTATACATATTATATTATATAATAATATAATATAATAATATAATACTATATTATATCATATAATAATATAATATAATACTATATTATATCATATTATACTATATTATATCATATTATAATATAATATAATATAATAATATAATATAATATAATAATATAATATAATATAATATAATAATATAATATTATATTATATTATTATATAATATAAAATAATATTATAATATTATATAAAAATATAATAATATTATATTATATAAAAATATTATATTATATTATATTATAAAATAATATAATTAATATATTATAATATTACATAATATAATATAATATTTTTTTATTTTTTTTATTAGACTACAGGAATCGGGTAGCACGACCCCCTATAAACTGCAGTGCACCTGGTAAACTTTTTAACGTGATCGGCGGCGCTGTGGCGACACGCCCTTCGGTACCATGGGGGTGGGGGAGACTAGACCTCGTGACCAACCTCCTACAACAGGAAAGATTTAGCCAACCGAGCTAAGGCCCCAATCCCATAATATAATATAATATATTAAATTTAATATATTATATAATATTAAATTTAATATATTATATAATATTAAATTTAATATATTATATAATATTAAATTAAAAAAATTATAATAATATATTAAATTAAATATCCATGCTATATTAAAACATTATTATAATTATATTGAAAAATTATTATAATATATTAAATTAAATAAGTGGTCGGCCCCGGACCCGACCAAATTTAAAAAAATTGACCTAAACATAACAAATATTTGTTTCAGTCTGGTTCTTTCTTTGACACTATGTACTTTCTACCCGAGCCTAGGTAAAGTCAAAGAGGATTTTCATGCTTTTAAGCAAGTTAAAAATGCCTTTTTTTCACATCGCCACTTTTTGGACCCCCATGATCTTGCATAGACCCATATACATTAATGAAATAGAAAATTTCTCAATGGAATGACTCAAAGTCTTATGTACCTACTAGTTTGTATTGGTTGCAATCACTTTGATCTTAGTTTTTTAAGGATTCTAAATTACTCCAAGACCCCTAGAAGTCCCTTCAACTTCCACAAATTGATTTTGCTAATACGATTGTTTTTACATCAATTTACTAGATTCTATTTTATTCAATTTCCTCTCTTGAAAAAGGAAGATATCAACTTTGATATTTCCATCTAATGCTTTTTCAAGTGCCATTTGTTAGGGGCATTTAATGTTAATTTATTGTAGCTCATACAACTATTTTCTCCATTCCCAAGAATTATTATTTAATTCTGGAGACTTCTAGAAAGGAGTTAGTTAGGTCCAGATAATTAATTAATTGATTGATTCCTTTAGAGACTTCTAGAAACTAGTTAGTTAGGGTTTGTTAGAGTCTAATTAATTTTAGCCACTAATTGAGATTAAATCATGGCCATTGATTTTTCAATGAGAATATTTTAAAGGGGGATTAATGGGCATTTGGAGAACACACACACTTGAGTAAGATTTGCAGTGATAGCAAATAAATCTGCAGTGAGAGAAAATAGTTTTGCAGTGATAGTGTTGGAGGCAGCAACAGTGGAATTTCAATAGGAGAAATTGAGGGAAAACATTTCGGAGAAGAATATTGTTAGAGCTCTGCTAGTAAGAGGCAAGCAGTTTATGTATCTCTTTATTCTGAAGTTTAATAAAATTCCACATTTGCAGTACTGGTTTTCCCTCTAGGGTTTTTCCAGGGAAAATTTGTCCAAAAATATTGTGTTCATTATTTTGCATGTTTTCTTCTCTATTCCTATGGTTTTATTTGTGAAGTTGTAGTTGTGTTATTTTTCAATATTTTTTGTGAATTAATTTTTAGCAGTCAAATAATCTATATAGAGAGGAGATTAATAATTGGTAATTATAATAGAATTTTCACATGGTATCAGAGAATATTTGAGGGCAAAAAAGGCTCTGTGTAGGCACAAGAAGGAAAAATCAAGGGTTTATAAAACCTAGTTCTACCTCTTTAGAATTATTATTATTATTTTATTTGTTTTGAGATGGCCTCAATAGGTTTAAGAGATTAGGACAGATTGGATGAAGCCTCAAATTTTGGTGTTTGGAAAGCTAAATTTTCTTTATTGTTGGAAGAGAATGGTATCAAAGAATATGTGACTAGTGTTGTAGTTGTACCTATAGATCCAAAAAACTCTTAGCATATAATAAGGAAGATGCCAAGGTGAGGAGGCTGATTCTTGATGGTGTTAAAGATCATATTGTTCTGCATATCATAGAGTTAGATACAATGAAGAAGATGTGGGATGCCATTTTGAATCTATACCAAAATGCTACCACTAACAGGAAGTCGATTCTTAGAGAAAAGTTGAGGAATACTTAGATGAACAAGGGAGAAGACATTAAAAGTTACCTCACTAGGCTTAGACTTGTCAAGGATGAGTTGGCAACTATTGGAGATAAACCAAATGATGATGAGCTAGTACGAATAGCCCTAAATGGGTTTACTAAGCAGTGGGATGTTTTTGTTCAAGTTATTAATGGATGAGACACCTTATCGAGTTGGGATTGACTATGGAGTGACTTCACCCAGGAGGAGCTTAGACTAAGTCTTGTCAGTGGTACCAACAGTAAGATCCTAAAAAGTGAGGTAGAATAGGAAAATGTTTCCCTAGCTGGAAAAGGGAAAGCAAAGAAGGGGTCTAGCAAAGGATCAAATCAAAAAAGTGAGAAGAATAAGAACTTGTCTAAAATCAAGTGCTATGGATGTCACGAGTTTGGCCACTATGTCAACGATTTCCCGCAAAGAAAGAAGAACAAAAAAAAAAGGCAAGAAACAAATGACAACTTCAACAAGTGTAGATGGGATTTCTAGTAGAATGGAGGATGAGTTTGTACTCATAGCTTATATGGTTCATTCAACCTCACAATGTGTTTGGTATATAGATAGTGGGGCATCATTTCATATGATAGGAGTTAGAGAGAAAATTTTTAGTTATAAGGAGGAGGACATCATAATCCATATTTCTATGGGGAACATGTCCAAACTCAATCCAGTTGGGAAAGGGACTATTATATTTCAGAGGCAGAATGGCAAGCTAATTCCCATTCATGATGTGTTTCATGTGCCAGGCTTGGGTATGAATCTGATTTTCATATATGTCCTTCAGGATAAAGGCTATAGTGTACTCTTTAGAGGGGTAAATGTGTTAATCAAGCACAAGGATTGGAAATTAGCTATAGCTATTAGAGTAAGGAGCGACCAACTTTACATGTTGCAGTTTAATACTCATAAGGCACTGATGAGCAACAATAATTCTAGTGATCAAAGAGAGTTATGACATAGGAGGATGGGCCATATACGTCATGGAGCACTTAAATTGCTTCGTGAGACAATGATAGGTGTTCCAGAGGTGAGCACAAAGCATGATGATGTATGTAAGAGATATGCATTAGGAAATTTTGTGAAAGCAATTTTTCCATGGAGTGACACTAGATCCAAGGGTGTTCTTGATCTAGTACATTCAGACATATGTGGAAAAATTTCGATGAAGTCTCTCAGAGGATATGAGTACTTTGTTACTTTTATTGATGATTTCTCTAAGAATACCTGGATATGCTTCTTGAAGACCAAGGATGAGGTCTTCAACCATTTCCAATAGTTCAAATCTCTTCTGGAGAATTCGATAGGTAGGAAGATAAAGGTTCTTCGGTTAGATAATGGAGGTGAGTACAAAGGGAAAGAGTTCTAGGATTTTTGTACTAGGGAAGGAATCAAGAGAGAGTGGACTATTCCCTACAACCTGCAACCGAATGAGGAAGGTGGAATTCATCTTCTTCAAAGATATGTTGGGTGTCATGCAGAACAACTTCCTCGCTAAGAGGGAGTGTTAATTTATTGTAGCTCGAACAACTATTTTCTCCATTCCCAAGAATTATTATTTAATTCTAGAGACTTCTAGAAAGGATTTAGTTAGGTGCAATTAATTAATTAATTAATTGATTCTTGTAGAGACTTCTAGAAACCAATTATTTAGGGTTTGTTAGAGTCTAATTAATCTTAGCCACTGATTGAGATTAAATCATGGTCATTGATTTTTCAATGAGAATAATTTAAAAGGGGATCAATGGGCATTTGGAGAACACACATACTTGAGTAAGATTTGCAATGATAAGAAAAAAATTTGTAGTGAGAGAAAATAGTTTTGCAGTGATAGCAAGGGCACAGTGATAGCGTTGGAGGCAACAGCAGTAGTGGAATTTCAACAGGAGAAATTGAGGGAAGAATTTTCGGAGAAGAATATTGCCGGAGCTCTACCAAGAAGAGGCAAGTAGTTTATGTATCTCTTGATTTGCTAAAGTTTAATAAAATTCCTCATTTGCAGTATTGGTTTTCCCTCTGGGGTTTTTCCAGAGATAATTTGTCCAAAAATATTGTGTTCATTGTTTTGCATGTTTTATTCTCCATTCTTGTGGTTTTATTTGTGAAGTTGCAGTTGTGTTATTTTTCAATATTTGTTGTGAATTAATTTTCGGTAGTCAAATAATCTATATAGATAGGAGATTAATAATCAGTAATTGTAATAGAATTTTCACATTTAACCCCCTAATATTCCATGTAATTATTTTCATTAGTCAGTTGGAAGGGGAACTCCCTTCCCAAATCAAAATATCATGCTCTTAATTTTATTTGGTCATTTGTAGATTCATCCTTTTTTATGAAGTCATTATTTTTTCTCCCCTTTGATTTTTTGGTGCCATAATTAACCTTTCTTCTAGAGAATTATTTAATTCTCTCTCTTCTATCTCAAAGTCAAGGTATTCTACACACCTTAGGCCCTTATCACAAAACTTGGGGGCTTCCCTCTCCTTATTGGCAATACAAATATCTCTAGGGCCCCTTTGAAAATAGGACTAGTCATTTCCTTTGGTGTGTGAGTATCCATTATCTCTTGTGCTATCTTGTCATCAAACTTCTCTAATTCTAATATTTTCTCAAGGGATTAAGAGGGAGTAGACACTTGTTTCTAACTTCAAGGAATTTTCTTCTTGCCTTTGCTAAGGTTAGTCACCTACTTTCTTTCATAGCCCTTAGGATAATGTACATACATCACACAAGCATTACACTATGTTGTAGGACCTTTCAAATTCAATTTTTTTCTACGCCCCATAATCTAAGTTGATAATAGAAGATGGAATAGGATTTGCAAATATATATGATATATATTATATATATGATATGCATATATATATATACATATGCATATATATATATATATATATTCAAAAATATATATGCATATATATATATACATATGCATATATATATTTGAATATATATATGAATATATATGCATATATATATATTTGCATATATATATATATATATATATATATATATTTGCATTTATATTTGCATATTTGCTATATATTTGCATATATATATATATATATTTGCATATATATAGACTTATTTTTCCAAAGTAGTAGTATTCACTTTAATGAATGTTCCTACATTATAGTATTATACTAGCAAGTTACAAAGGTGAATCCACATTGGGGTATAGGAGATGGCATGCTTTAATGGGTCAAAATTTAGGATCCAATCCTTTAGATAAAACCTTGGCTCATCCATCATCTAAGGCCTAAACACCGTAATTTTGTTTTCCTAAGCCTTCATTTCATATTGAACCAAAAAAGAAACCTTTTAACATTCAGACCTCAATGTTCTTCCATCCAATCTTAAAATATTTCTATGATGGGCCACACATTTTCCCATTTTAGAAAAAAAAGGTTATTTTTGAAAGATTCTTTCTTACTCCAATTCATCCCTTGCAATGGTTAATAAGCACTAGGAAGGATTATTTGTAGAACTCCCTATTGGGATCACATTTGTCCTAATAGTCATTGGTTTCCATAATGTGTGTTGTTAAGGTGTCTCCTTTGGTAATCCTCTTACTTCTGTTAGTGATGCCAATTAAATGCTAATCATTTTTCTTTTTCATTCTATTGCCTTGCAAGTTCTTTTACTACATTACATTGTCAATTCTCCTACCTAAATTCCCTATCCAAATTCCTCATTTCATTGTTGCATTGTTCCTCCACCATAGTTTTTTCGTCCAAAGACATTTATGAATTTGGCTCTTTGAATCTTTTCTTCAAATTTCACCTCTCCATGTTGTGTCTTGGATTCTCTCAATCTCTTCCCTAATTTTCATGTGTGATCCATCATGAATATTAAGTAAAAATATACTTTATGATTTGAAGATTTTTCTCACTTTTGTATGTAATTTCTAATTTTACTTTTGAAATACTAAATGAAGAGGATTGAGTATTTAAATCTTGAAATTACTACAAAGAATAATTTTCATGTTGCATAGAATTTAATTTTCTAGATATAGAAAATATAACAATAACAAAATCTTATGCAAGTAAAATTCATATTGTGTGTGAATGACCTCACATCTTGCAAAAATGCTTTGATTCATCGAATTATTTCAAAATCTGTGAGATTGATCTGGATGTCTCAATATTTTTGCCACTTGATTTGTCCCACTTTTTATTGTCCATTGAAGTATAAAAACATACAATATTTAAAAATAACTTTTATATAAATCTAAAGTCCATATATATATCAAACCAATCATAATCGTTAGAAAACGAAAAAATATAAATACAAAATATACACTTTTCACCACACACCTCTTTCACTTTGCCACCTACTTAATATGTTTTCTTACTTTAAATAAAAAAATAGACTCGTAGTATTTAGACACTTTTGGTGTCCAATGATAAAGAGCCAATAATATAGTCCCGTGTAGAGTAATTAAATTGCGCTCAACTTTCCCGTGTGTAGTTAAAACAAAACGTGAATCATAATTGCGCAGTTGATTACGGCACGTGACGTGGGACGGGAAACGGGGCAGGTGCCGGTAATGGTTAGGTCCGGGAAATTATCAGTCTAATCCAATGATAAAGTAGTGTGAGGCCTATATTCTAAGATGCCTACTTGATGTTTCCTTGAAATTACTTACATCATTGATTCTTTCTTGGCATTTCAAGTCCTTTTACACATTCGTTTTCTCCTCCTTAATTATCATGTTTTAAGGCTTTTTTTGAAGAAAAGCTTTATTAATTATCATGTTTGGTTAACAACCAACTACTTCTCATTTGATCTTTGCTAACCAATTTGGTATCTGTAAGTCATGTGGATTTAAAATTTGATTTTATGGGGGTCCACTTGTGGATGGATATGTCTTCCTCTGTCAACATCTTGAATGCCCCTTACATTGTACCTACCCCACTCAAGAGTATTTGAGCATTCTATCTAGTTGAAAAATGGACCTTTGGATTTGGTTTTTATTGTAATAATTTAGTGTTTTAATTTGTTTATTTTCATGTACAAGTTGGTATTCATCTTACATTTGATTGGATTTGAGTCCCTATTTTCTATTGGTTTAAATCTTATCTTAAATTTCTTGTTCTTAGTCTAGAAAGTTAAGACTAATTAAGCAACTTTTATCTTAGGTTAAGACTACTAGGATGACCTTGACATCTATTTTCCAAATTCAATTTTTATTATAGGAATAAGCTAATTTGATTCTAACTAGTCATTACTCACCAACTCACCAACTCACATATTGAATATCAAATTCTAAGTTTTGTATAAAAGGACAAAACAGTTTACCATTTAGATCAAAGGTTCACATTCGTTCATTACATCATAGAGAGCATACACATCTAGAACACTATGTAACATATTTATACATAAGGACATGTACATAGGCATTTGCATTATATTTGGCATGTCTTCAACATTGTTCAAACACCATTGAATCAGTACATAAGGTCCAACTATATTAAAATGAACACAAGTGATAAATTTCTCCACTTGACAATAGGTCATGATTGTGACTCTAAGCGCCACCTACTATAGATACTCATTAGCAAATAGGCTTCTAAAGAGTAGAAAAACATGGTTTGGGCTATCATTAAAAAATAAGGGTAACATAATTGTGATGTGGGAAAAGAGGAACTAGGGCCTAAATCACACCTTTCCACACAACACTTTAAAGGACACAAAAATGATCATACGAGACCACTTGGCTACTATCCTCATGGAAGAGCCAAAATGGTTGATTAGGGTTTTGGTACCCTTTGGGGTGTGATGAGTTGTATTGATGTATTGATTAGGAATTCAATTGACTTGATTTTCTAAATGTAAAATAGGTCAAATATACAACTACAAAAAAATGATGTAAATACAAAAAACATAGAACTAGTAAGCAGAAACTGAGAACATCAAAGTAGAGGGAAGAGACAAAGGAACTTGACATTTAAATCTAAGCACAAAATGTTTGGTCTAGGGCGTGGGCACTTTAGACTAAGAATGATGCTTTCTAGAATCTCTGAACATCTGTCAGTGAGCTATAGTCTATATGTGCTTCCCTGTCAGATTCAACTTCAGAACTCCATCTATTGATGAATAATTTATTTTGGCCTAATTTGATGAATGAATATGCTTGAATGCTTGAATCTGATGTCAGGTCTTAAATCTTCTCCAAATCCACTTCAAATTTTCCACTTGCAAGAAATAGAGGAGAAAAAGGGTTGTGTCGTATATAGGGGCTTGAACCTAAGTCAAACCCTATTTTGGTGCTTTCACATCCACAACAGTTATGATGATGTTGGATAAAGAGTTTTTACCCTAGGTTAGGCTGACGCAAATGGATAAAAAAAAATGATAAATCACAAGTGTTATAACTTACCACTTAAATATGCTTTCCTTGATGGACTGAAGTCATGTAACATATCTCATGCAAGGAGAATTTGATGCTTGATTGAAGGTCCTATAAGTGTTAGTACTCAAAAAACAATGAACATAAAACATGAAATAATCTTACATAATCAATTTCTAACATGAATATTGACAAATACAAATGTTGTAAAATAATGGTATTCGACTCTTGAATTTCCTTGACTGCTTTTTATGATGCTCAATCAAGCTCAAAATTTTGTTAGGTGTTCAAATGGTGAAAAATACTTATATTTATATGCATTTCTTTATTTCATGCAGTAATTATTTTGAAAAGATGACAAATAGGTTTAAATTTATAAATATGAAAAAATCAACAATAAAATATTAGAAATTAGGCCAAAATAGGGTGGTCAAGGGTAACCTGGTGCCTTAAACCAAACCTATTTTATAATTTAAGTTGTTAAATAAATAATTGATTTTAATTCCTAATTGTCAAATGCACACAAAAATTGAGAGGGGGCGGGGGGGTGAATCAGTTGTACCTTAAAACTTAAAAATCCTCATACACATTTAGATCCACATTTATTCATTAAACCCTTAAATCTGTTATGATGATTTAGCATGAAAAGAAAATAACATAAATTGAAACAACTTAACATCATACACAAGAGAACACCAGATTTACATGGAAAAACCACAGTGAGATTTAGCTCACAATATAAGTAATATCAACACGAAATAAAATAGGGCTCACTATCGATGGGCTCACTACATAAAGAAAGAAAGGCTCACTGCCAAAAATCTCACCACCACAATAGAAAAGAAGATAGAGAAGAAATGTTACATAGAGAAATCATCTCAATGCAATAGAGAATCCACCACAATGTCACCAACACCTTCACAGTCTGATTGAAGAATTGTAGAAACCTTCTATTCACTGCATCCAATAATCTAACACATAAAAGCTTGCATTTCCCTTCTCAATTTCACACTCTATAACTCTACAATTCACATCATTCAAATCTCTCACATCTATCTCATCATCCCTCAACAAATCAACTCTTATTAATACCATCTTCAAACTTGAAAACTTTCTCCAAGGTTGGCTATGCACATTGATCGTGCAAATTCAAATTAGGTCAGCACCAAAACACTTTCATGGTAGACAAACGTGAAAGTGGACCACATCATTCCTTATTTAGGTCGATTGTTACCCATGTAAACGCCATTAAAATTTTGAGTACACACTTCCTTTAATCTATCCATAGCTCACAAAAAACAAATGTCACTTTAACACACTCTAGAATATTCCATAAACACCCTAAAATCTAGCAAACTTGGTGCAGTCACGGTAGGAGGGTCCTCAAAGAGAACAGTCCAAACCATGCAACAAGAGTCACACAATAGAAGCAACTCAAAATATGGAGGCAAATGCAGATGAAAACACTCTTATTATCATAAATATTGATTACAAATAGTCTGCAACATTTGGGCTTACAGATTCGGCCCATAGGCCTAATTACAACATGCTCAAAATATAGTGCTCATACATGCGAGCAAAAATCTTACAGATCAAAATCTATATACATCTTATTCTATCTTAGGTCTAAATAAATATTGATTACAAATAGTCTGCAACATTTGGGCTTACAGATTCGGCCCATAGGCCTAATTACAACATGCTCAAAATATAGTGCTCATACATGCGAGCAAAAATCTTACAGATCAAAATCTATATACATCTTATTCTATCTTAGGTCTAAATTTCTCACTATTCCATTGATACAATACAAGATTTATATCACATCTGCATCGGCCAAAGATCGCTACAAACTCTAAGAAGAAAACTGTAATGTGTGCAAGAACAGGTCAGCCTCAAATCTAAAATTCATCCACGGTAGATGTGCATGGTGAAGTGTGGACCTAAGTGTAAGGTCGGGGAAACTCCATAGAACAAATCTAAACACATTGTGAGGATCCATAAGTCTTGGGGAAGATCCGTGATCGATCCAACTAGCCGTTAGGTTTTTAAGTTATTCTAGGGCCAGTCCCGAAAACTGTCATGTACTCCAAAAATGATAACTTGCCAAAAAGAAATCCAAATGAGATAAAAAAATTGGAATACAACAATTGAACATGTCCACAATGAAATCCTAGGTACGCAAAATCTAGTGAGAAAACATGAAGAAACACCAGATCTACCAACTCAGACTAGAACAAGAACAAAACAAGAGAAAAACTGAATGAAAATATTTTTGGTTGATGCAAGATTGCCAAGAACCAAGGATGCTCCTACATTAGACATCCAGGGTTAATGAAAAGTGAGCCTCTCACTTTGTAGGGGCCAAAGGAAAACCAATACAGTCTACCTCATCCTGAGAAATCCAAGAAGAATCCTCCACTGGTCTACCCTTCCATTTCACCAAATATTCCTTGTACTGTCTTCCATGAGTCCTCCTTCCATCTTTGACATCCAAAATCTCTTCTACCTCATTTGATTGTTGTTTAGGAAGCTGTTCTTCCAACTTCATCTTGTTGTCTTCACTGAATTTTGCTTCATGGTACTGATGTAGATCTACAATAGTGAATAAAGGTGATATATCCATGTCATCTCGTAACTCTACTTCATAAGGATTTCTTGAATCAAATTTCTTCAAAATTCTACAGGGGCCAAACTTCCTCATCTTCAATTTACTGTATGTTCCAACCAAAAACCTTTCCTTCCTCAAATACACCATCACTTCATCTCCAACTTCAAACTCCTTATGTCTCCTCTTTTCATCTGCTTTCTCCTTATACTTTCGGTTCATATT